>JAILXH010164941.1:0-52049 GCA_023558415.1 Piaractus mesopotamicus
GTTCTCTTACCATTTATACTGTCCTAGAATGTTCTGTTACCATTCATACTGTCCTAGAATGTTCTCTTCTCATTTACACTGTCCTAGAATGTTCTCTTACCATTCATACTGTCCTAGAATGTTCTCTTCCCATTCATACTGTCCTAGACTGTTCTTTTACCATTCATACTGTCCTAGAATGTTCTCTTACCATTTATACTGTCCTAGAATGTTCTGTTACCATTCATACAGTCCTAGAATGTTCTCTTCTCATTTATACTGTCCTGGAATGTTCTCTTGCCATTTATACTGTCCTAGAATGTTCTCTTACCATTTACACTGTGCTAGATTGCTGCCCTCCAGTCATACTGTTCTAGAAAGTTCACCTTCCATTCATTCTGTTCTAAAATGTTCTATCCCCATTCACACTGTTCTAGAATGTTCCTTTCACACTATTCTAGAATGTTCTGTTCCACCAGAATGTTTTTCACATTTGTATTGTCCTAGAATGTTCTGTTTATTCACATTGTTCTAGAATAATTTCCCTCACAATGTTACTGTTTTAGAATATTCCTCTCTTTGCACACTGTTCCAGAATGCTCTCCCCATTCAAACGGTTCTAGAATGTTCTCTCCCCATTCATATTGTACTAGAAAGTTCTCTCATCATTCATACTGTTCTAGAATGTTCTCTTCATTCACACTATCCTAGAATGTTCTCTCCCCATTCACACTGTTCTAGATTGCTATCCTCCATTCATACTGTTCTAGAAAGTTCACCTCCCATTCATTCTGTTCTAAAATGTTCTATCCCCATTCACACTGTTGTAGAATCTTCTCCCTCCCATACCCTCCCCTTCATTCACGCTGTCCTAGAATATCTTTCCCATTAACACTGTTCTAGAATGTTCTCCTTTCAATTCACACTGCTCTTGAATGTTCTCTCCATTCATGCTGTTCTGGAATGTTCTCAACCCCTTTCACACTGTTCTAAATTGTTCTCCTTCCATATACACTGTCCTTGAATGTTCTCACCCCCTTTCACACTGTTCTAGAATGCTCTCCTCATTCATATTGTTCTGGAATGTTCTGTCTTTGCACATTTTTCCAGAATGTTTTCCCTTCAGGTGTCACCATTCTAGAATATTCCCCTCTACGCACACTAATCCAGAATGTTTTCCCCATTTAAACTGTTCTAGAATGCTCAGTCTATTCACATTGTTGTATAATGTTCTCCTCCCATTCACACTGTCCCAGAACGTTCTCTCCCCTTTCAAACTGTCCTGAAACGCTAACCTTCCATTCACACTGTTCTAGAATGTTCCTTTCACACTATTCTAGAATGTTCTGTTCCACCAGAATGTTTTTTCACATTTGTATTGTCCTAGAATATTCTGTCTATTCACACTGTTCTAGAATGTTTTCTCTCCCAATGTTACTGTTCTAGAATATTCCTCACTGCGCACACTGTTCCAGAATGTTCTCCCCATTCAAACTGTTCTAGAATGTTCCCCTTCCTATTCACACTGTTCTAGAATGTTTTCCCTCCAAGCTCTTTTTAATCTGATGTAGTAAAGCCAGCATTAGAATGTTGTGGCTTGTTGATGACTGTTGTTCCAGTGTGCTGTGATTTTAAAGGAATAATTTGGTGAAAAATCATCTTTATTGCCCAAAATGTAATCACTCAGCCAAGACATGCTTGATGTGCTCAAACCACATCTATGTCTTCAGTAAAGGTGCAGTGTGTAAGATTTAGAAGGCTCTATAAGAACAAAGGGAACATAGTAGACATATTAATGTATAATCACCTGTAACTATGAATAGTTTAGAATGAGCCCTGTCCATACAGTGAGCGGGTCCGCCATGTTGCGCCACCATGTTCTTACAGTAGCCCAGAATGGACAGACCAAACACTGACTCTTTCATGTTTTTACGTTGGAGCAGCAGCTTAAATTTGGTGGCACTAAAGCGCTCCTTCAAAGATGTAGAAAGAAGAAGAATCGAAGGTGGCTGTCAGTGCTGGCTAACCATTTTGCGTTGTGAGAAGTTTGAGAACCAAATTTTGACGAACAGAAGATTAGACTTGTTATTTAGTGCAAGAAAAAGCAAGGGAGGGTGAATCCTCATCGTCAAAGAAGCAAAAACATGAAGAAGCAAAACGAAATCGGGACAGGCAACGGCATAAAACCTGACAGCCACTGTAGGTTCCGCTACCCACTTGGAGAGAGAAGGATGAGGGAGGGGTATTCAGTTCACTGCTAGATGCCACTAAACCTTAAACACTGCTCCTTTAAGGTTGCAAACTTGTCAGCTTGGTTTAGGACACAGTATGGCTCACTGTGAACTATAAAAATGAACAAAACGTCCTTATGTACCTGAATGCTGCGGGCAACCACTTTGAACAACCAGTGTTATTAGAAGACTATTGACCTCTAGTGTTTTTCAGCAAAGTTAGTATCATAGCTCCAAAAATAAAAAAGTCAATTTGGACACCAAACGTGTTTTCTGCTCGATTGCATCTGGGCTAACTGGAAAAATGTATAAATTTGATCTTTCACCGACCCATTCTTTAAAGGCCAATTTGAGGGACAGTTAAAGAACCTACATGTTTCTAAAGGATGAAAACCCCAAGTAATAACATCTCCTCACAACCTGAGGACATGCCTTTCAAACGTGCCATGATAGAATGTAATGCATTGGAGTCATTGGAATGTGAAGCCCCATCATGTTTAATCTTATTTCCATGCTTTACCAAGAAGGGACTGGAAATAATAACCTCATAGTTATGGATGCGACGCACTATACTATACCACTGCTGCGTTACCAAAAGCACTCATAACACCATCCAGAATTCTTTAATGTAATTATCAATGTTACGTTGCCATGGTTTTTGAGACTATTGACGACCCCAAGGAGCCATTAGGGAAAAAAAAGATTTTCTATTTGAAATGACTGCATCTATAGCCACATATTAAGAACCTTTTTTTGAAAAGAGCATATGATGAGTGAAATGATCAGTTGAAAGAGGCCTGTGGCTGTACTTGCATTTTGTTTATGGCGTCTGCCTTCTTCTTCATTCATAATGGAGGACAAAAAAGGCTTACAGAAGTATCCTGGTTTCACAGCTTCACACTTGAGCCTAGTGTGAACATGATCGAGAATCATATCTTTAGAATGCATGAAATATGAATGGCTTACACCACATTTGTGACCTCACAATAACTCAGCCCCATATTCTCGCAATCCCGTGGAGCTTAACCTCAAAAATCAGCCCTTTCCGGCCAAGAGGCTACAGCTCAGTTCCTCTTTGCTGCCCTGCTCACTGATGCGTCCAGTATCCTCCTACCTCAGAGAACGCCTTCTGATAGCCTCCCACCACCTTCGTCCACCTGCCAATACTGTCTGTGCTGCGATTGGCACTTGAAATGAAATAAATAATATGAGTGAAAAGGGAGCAACGGCTTTGTCAAACACTTCATCTGTACCTGCTGGCCGCTATAAGACAACGGCAGGTCCGCGGGGGTCCGACGTGCATGTCAATAGGTTTTTATTTAGAGCTTCTTCGCTCGCAAATGTCAGGGCCTCAGACGTTGTCTGTGTGTTGACGTGGTGTTTGGAGACCACTCTTTCAGGCAGAGGCCCACCCCTGTGCAGCTCAATGCTCTCCGCCTCAGTGCTCTGTGTCCCTGGCTGAGGAGCCCTCTCCCCGCTCAGGGAACTGCCTTTTGCCTCCTAGTGGGAGGCCACTGCTTTCTGCTGTGTGAGCTTCTCTGCAGGAGCCAAAGCGAAGTGCTATTTTACAGTAAACAGACAGATCGTGCTTGGATTTTTCCCTCTATCTGTTCTGCATGCCATATAAACTCTTTCTGTCTGACAATTGCCAAAAAGACCATCTTGCTTAACACATTAATGTTCATATCTAAAATTTTAAATTTCCTTTGGTCCATATGTTCTCTGAGCTTGCCTCGCATCTGAAGAATCTTTTCAAATAGATCAAACTATACGGCTAAAAAGGGAGTTTTTCTCACTTCATTTATCATATTAAATCTAGTCTTCTGGCCTCTTGGGACAACAGTTGTTTACATAAGAAGAGAAAATAAAAAATCTGATTGTAAATAAAAGTACAACAACGACATTTAATAGACATTGTTGGATGTTGATCCAAGGCATAACTATACAACATCACTTAAGACCAGGGGTGCTTGTGGTGGGCTGAAGGCTAAAAACATAAAACAGCAAATAAGGAAGGTATGTAAGTTTCAAATCAAGTTTTACGTTACTCTATATTTTGTAAGTAAAGTTCTTCAAAAATACAATTTTAAAAGTAAAATGAGAATTTTAGCAAGTGATAAAAGGAGCGAAGATGCCCCCTTTAATTTACTGTAAAGCTTAATCATACTGGTGCATGAGTTTAGCATGTACAGAATGTTGCTGCATAAACCTACGCACAGTTAGGAAAAATAAACTGGAACAACAGACAGCCACACATATGTCAGACAGGGAAAGAAGCCCCTCCACCTGGGGGAAAGAAGCCCTCCTGTTAAGTCATGCAGAATGAACATTTTTTCTTTACAGAATGTATAATTTATATGTCAAATCAGTTCAATCTTTGCATTTTTTAGAAATTGTGTTATTAACAGAAGTACAACCTTAAAAATGTTATATTTTAAAAATTAAATTGCTGCTTTCGTCAAATCATGTGTTTATGTCTTAATGATTATGCTTAACTAAGATAAATGACAGTAAAATAGAAACTTTTAAAATGTCTATTTTGTTCGTTAATTAAAGAGATATTGTGGTTAAATGAATAATGCATGATACATAGTGATGTGTATTTGTATTTAATGACATTATTATTATTATTATTGTTATTATTATTATTATTATTATTATTATTAGGAGTGACAGTAGTAGTAGTATTGCATCAATAGTAGCAAAACAATTTAAGTAAAGCAGTAACATTCAACGCAGTTAGCAAGTTAACACTAATGCTAGATTGCCAGCCCACAGCCCAAAGTCAGTGACTTTCTGACTTTCTGATAAAAATCTAACTAAATAATTTTGGAGCAGTGTTGTAAAGGTCTCAGGAGACTTCTTTTTCACCTCAAAAAGAAAAAAAGTATATTTCCTTCAAAAACTAAATGTACTGCTCTCTGCTCCCCCCTACCCCACAACCCATATATTTTTAACAACTTTTCTTGTACAACTTAATATTTATGCATCCAATAACACAAAATAAACCAAATGACCCCAAAAATTCCGGGTGAATAAATCCCAGCAAGGCCATGATTTCAGAATTAATTAGACCATAGACATTCAGTGCATGTGGTTCTGAATAATATTAGGCCCCATCATTAGGTGGAGGAACATCTTATTCTGAGTGGCTTCTTCTTCCCTAAATAGTATAAAATATGTTTGTTTTCTTCGAAAATGAAGGTGTGGGGTCTTTTTAGCCTAAAGAACCCAGACCTCCAGCCTAAATTCTTAGTGTTCTCTCCCCTCCTACATTCAGTCTCCTCTCTCAAAAAAACATTGCTTCTGCTAATTTACAATTGCATACGTTCCAGCAAACTTGGCATCCTTGACTCATCTCCCATACATCCTGCAACATACGCATACACACCCCACACTCTTCTTCTGTATCGCTTTACTCATCTTTCTCTGTGGCTTGTTTACATAACCCTTAGACTTTCTGTTGGATATAAATTCTGAGAAATATTTAAAACAAATAGAAGAAATACATTGATTTAGAAAATTAATATAAATCTAAACGTTGTAAAGGGGCTGAAAGAGAAATGAAGGAGCAAACTGAAATAAAGAAATTCTTTCTGCTGACTCCATCTCACTCCTCCAGTCACGATTCTGGAGAAGAGCATGCTTTGGAGTTCAGCCATGCAGTGAGTCCTCCCAAGCCTGCGCGAGTTGTTGCACATTTGGTTGGAGAATGGAATGAAAAGTTCAACAAGTGGGAGGGTAGAGCACGATGTCTACAATTAAATTAAGTCTCGTTCCGGAGCCGCTTTTTTTCCTGGCCTCCTCTGTCTGCTGGGCTCTGTACTGGCAGGGCTGTGTTCTTGCGAGCTTTAACTATGCTAAACATGTGAATGACTTCTGTTTCTGCAGCCTAACCGTGACAGCGGGAGAGAGGTGAGAGCATCACCATGGAAACGCACCGCAGGCCTGAGCGAGAGTCAGAGACGGTTATTGTCAGCGTTTCATGTTTTCAGAATTCGGCCTCTCGCGTTACTGAAAAATGCATCGCCTAGCCACAGCCATGTGGATATTTAGAGGCAAGGGCCAGGATACGCGAGGAAAGCAGTCAAATGTTTAGTTCTGAGGGCCATAACAAAACCTCTTATGACATCTAAATGGGTCATGCCTTAAAAATAAAAAACCCTCTTGGTCCTAGAGCGTGCTTCGCTGGCACTTCTGTTCAAAGCTGTAGCCTTTTTCTTCAACTGGAACTACCTCGTCCCTGCTAATTAAGCCTTGCGCATAATCTGGACCTTTTATACATGCAAAATTTTACACATCATTACATTTCACGTGCTACATTATATACAAGAGGCTTTAGCATGAAGCAGGCAGTGTGCGAGTGTCAGCCACACACGGGGAAGAAGACTGCCTCCTTCTAAGCTCCACTTCACTCGAGTGAATTACCATTAAATGCAATCGAGCTCAGGCTGAGCGATTCTAGTGGTTTAGCCGTTTAAATGAATGCAGTTGACTGGTTTGATGGCACGTCTGCGAGAAACATGAGTGTGGGTGTGTGTCTGGGACGAAAGAGGAGTAATAAAAAGCGGAGAGCGACGGTAGTTATGTGGAGGCTGGAAATGTGGACTATGGATCTGGGGACTGGAAATGAGTTCCCGCTTTGGTACAGTCAGCACCTGAGGCAGGTGTTTAAGTAGTTAGGGAGCAATGCTCAGGATCCGAGAAGGCCAGGAGTAACCTTTATTTTTTAAATCTACCGTGTGCAAGTACACTTCTGAGTCCCCTCTGTTGCTCAGTATAAGTGGGTTATGAGGGGTAGTGGGTATTTCAGGCCTCCTTGGCGTATCCTCTAAAGAGATAAATAATGCAAAATGGGCTGACTGCGCTGCATACTAAGTTGTCAAAACCAGCCTCTTTTGTAGAGCTTTGGTTGCTCTGATGTGACATGTTTGGTAAATGCTCAAGCTCTTTCTGAATTCTTTAACAGCTCAAAGTACATGAGAGTCCCCTCCATTTCAGTGTCTTTTGAACCTGTTTGATCTTGAACTCTGACTTGCGCGTGCACTCCTTGCCCTTCTAAGACTACTTTGACATTTGCCGCTCTATTTAAGATCCTGGGCTCAAGAACAGATTTCTAGTCCAAGCTATGGAAAACACTGGCTTTTGGCATGGACAGTAGCATCTTGCATGATGGTTGACATGCAATAGGTAGAAGAGGCACTGGACAAAAGGAGCATGAGTAACCCTTAGAACCCTTGCAGTTAAGGTGCCTTAACAAAAGCACGAGCTACCCTCTTAAAAATGAAATGGTTCTTGGTTTGGATGTATGTGTTCAGGAAAAACCTTTGATTAGAACAGAATCTTATTTACAAAAATGGTGCTTCTAAAGAATCGTATACTGAAGTGCTATCTTTTTAGCATCTCTGTTTGATTGTTAATATATATTAATGACTGTGACGGACTGGCAACCTGTCCAGGATGTTTCCTGCCTTGTGTTTGATGAAGGCTGGGATAGGCTCCAGCACCCTCCACAACTCGGAAGGATAAGCGGCTTAGAAGATGGATCGATGTATGTTAATGATTTCTCATTAGCTCTGAAACAAGGAATTTTATTGGAAATGTGGATTGTAATTTTGTAATAGGTACCACATTTGTGTTCATAAGTAGAAGACAAGATATTTTTGGATCATGCGATGTTGAATGGTTATCGTTGGGCAAAGAATCTCGCTTTGCAGAAGGGAAAAAAAAAACTGTTACATTTTTGTCACGATTGTCATCAACAAATGAAAAAAGTACTGACTCGAACCTGTTGGTATAGAATGTAAATTGAATGTAAATGTTATTATTTATGCAACGACTGTGTACCTAACATAATTCCTTACAATTACAACTATGCAATGAATCAGGTACTTGCCTAAATGATAAAGATACTAGTATAGCTATTGCGTAAATAGTACAGATATTAATAGTATACACACACACACATACACTATAGCTAGCTCTGTTTAACTCCATGCTTATTACATCCTAAAGCTGGCTTTACTTGTAACATAAACCATCCTGCAACTCATTTGAAACTCAGCCCAGCAATAGAAATTGAAACAGCCAATCAATAGAGTGTCACACTCAACATACTTGCAAACCATAAATTTCACCAGATCAATATACAAGAAAATAAACCAGAAGATGGTTTTTGGGCAGTTGAAAAGAAAACCCCCTCCAACCACCTCAAGGCTGATAGTTTTCCATTTTTTCAGTTTCCTGAGCCATGACAACAAACATGAGTTTTTTAACTCATGTTTGTCATAAGATGCCACCTCCACCACAAGTCAGTTTGTGAAATTTCTGGCCTCCAATGGACGAGTCTGGGTTACTTACCTGACTGCATTGTGCCAACTGTAAAGTTTGGTGGAGGAGGGATAATGCTATGGGGTTGTTTTTCAGGGGTTGGCCTAGAACCCTTAGTTCCAGTGAAGTGAAATCTTAATGCTTCAGCATAGCAAGACATTTTGGACAATAATATGCTTCCAACTTTGTGGGAACAATTTGGGGAAGGCCCTTTTCTGTTCCACCATGACTGACCCCAGTGCACAAAGCAAGCTCCATAAAGGTACGGCTGGGTGAGTTTGGTGCGGAAGAACCTGACTGGCACGCACAGAACCCTGACCTCAACCCCATCGAACACCTTTGAGATAAAGTAAAACGAAGGTTGCGAGCCAGGCCCTCTCATCCAACATCAGTGTCTGACCTCACAAATGCTCTTCTGGATAAATGGGCAGAAATTACCAGGGACTTACTCTGCACTCTTGTAGAAAGCTTCCCAGAAGAGTGGAAGCTGTTATAGCTGCAAAGGGGGACCAACTCCATATTAATGACTTATATATATGGATATGTATATTTACTTTTTTCATATAGTGTAGCAAGCTGCATGTTTCACTGTGTATTGCCAGCCTGAGGTTTATTATTCAACAACTAAAGGAAAAGAATGCAAACTAGTTACTCTAAAGTTATAGAAATGAGTAACAGAAGTGTAGACCCACCGGTGGCTCCTGGCCATTTAAGAAGTTAAAGAGTGTCGCAAAATGAAGGCAATAAGTTTTAACCTCCAAGGGTTAAATATGGCTATGCGAGAATGGGGAAGGCAGAAGGATGAGCAGCATGAGCTGACACAGCGGAGAAGAATATGGGCCAGCATTTAGCCTGAAGAAAAGAACAATTTAAAGGTAGGTCTATCCCCCCCAACCCTACCATGTCACTCTAGCAAAGTGTCACTTAATCATCGCTCCAACAGCGGAGCAAAACAAATCAGCCGCAACAAAGTAGAAGCATTATCAAGAAAGATGGATGCTCGATTTTCCCCCTGGCCATCAAGAGTCCTATTGTCCAGATCTGCCGTGTCCCCACGGCAGCCAGACGGTCATGATGGATCAATAATGACATCACACGCAGAATGCCAGGCAGTTTCAGCCTGGCGTGTGCCTACAGTTTCGATGTTGACCGAGGGATTGAGCGCTTCCTGACCTCATGGCTCCTGTCACATTACTGTCACCTCGCTGTCTCCGGTTAGGATGTCACCCAGGCTTTATCCGACTGGGCCTGGGTGACCCAGGGTTTAATGAGCCAGTCTGGGAGGTTATTGTCACCCAGTGACTTTTTAATCAGAGCTATGAAATTAGCATCATTTCTGAATGTGCTGTTTAACCTCCTTCACCTTTAATAGCCGCAGCCTTCTTCCTTTATTTGGTGATATAATGAGAGCATTCCTCTCAGCTCATTAGCTTGTGCTGACATGATATCACACAGGAGAGCCTTGAGCAAACAGGGTGCAATCAGCCGACATTTTCAAATACACAAAAACCCCCTGTAATTCCTGGTGGCACCCTCACTCGGGGCTAGGAAAAAAGCTGCCTCCAGAGCCTGCAGATGCACTCTGAGCACAATTTATGTTGTCTTTATGAGAGAGAGGACAATGGCAAAAGCTGAACCAAGCATGTAAACATGTAATTATCCGCAAGCTTGCATGCATTTCTCCATCTCCTGTTCGCAATAAGAAGTGCACTTGTGAATTGACATGCTATGGGAACAAAAGTGGAATATGAAAACGTCTCGCATAGGCGCACGATGTTTGGCATAAAGCCCAGATGAATGAG
This sequence comes from Piaractus mesopotamicus, assembly GCA_023558415.1. NCBI lineage: Eukaryota > Metazoa > Chordata > Actinopteri > Characiformes > Serrasalmidae > Piaractus > Piaractus mesopotamicus. Next base: position 10,343 of record JAILXH010164941.1, read on the forward strand.
ATGAGCTGAAAAAAACAGTGCAATCCCTTCTCTTCCGATGGGAGAAGAGTGGTATATGTCATGTCTGAACTTTTCATCTAGAAAGTTGCAGTGAAGCAAAGTCCTTTTTTAAAGAAGATGAGATAATAGTGCAGACGCCAAAGTGTTTGGCAATAGTAAACACCAAAGAGATAGGAAAGGCATAATAAAGCATCTATAAAGTAATAAGAAAACGTGAGCACCTCAGAATGAAATCACCCTCAAATGTTCTGCATCATGGGACGGAGTTTCAATTACCTTTACTCGTAATGCATGTCTGCCAAGTTGAGTTGTGCAACACAAGCCCAATAAGAAAACAAGATGAGATTGTTGCTTTATGTTTGTTAGGACTGCTTGCTTGTACTGTTTATTATGAGGTAATACATTTCTATTCTATCCCCCTTATTCCTGCGCCCCATTAGGCTTAGAGTGACTTATGGACAGAACTTCTGGTGAAGCATAAACAGACAATATATTGCCTAACATGATAGAAATGTGAGAATAAATAAAATGATCAATAATCTTTATTGCTGGGATCCTCGAACACTTGTGTGCCAATGTTTGTAGCTTAATTGATCCATCAGCAGAAACCGGAACCTGCGGGAGAGAAGACGAACCTATTTACAGCCTTTACCAATTATTCACGGTAATAAACTCATTTCATTACAGCTTTTTAATTGTGTTTACACCGAGAGTCAGGTACAGGCAGAAGACCGTAAAGCAATGTCACTATGGAGCAATGGCTAATGTAGAAATCTGTTTTGCAAACTAGCGCTTCAGTAATGCTTCTTGTATTTTCACCATGGTAGCTAAGTTAGTGTCAGGCTAGCAGGGCTAGCTTGGCACTATATGGGTTTGTTATGTCAGCTCTAGGACATTCTAAGCTTGTATTAGGCATGTAAGGAATTCTTTACTTTGTTTGTCTCAGTTTTTAATTAATGCTTCATTTAAAGGCTCGAACTTGAAGTCCGTCTTTTATTATTGTAGCATTAGCCAGTTCTAAAGAGAATATAACATTAAAGCCAGTTAAAGTGGGTCTGTTAGGAGCAAGCAGTGATGTTCAACTGGCAGTTTATCATCTGGTTGCATTTTATGGGCACAGATTTCAACTCTAACAACTGGGCTTTTTCAATAAGTCATTATGAAGCCACATTTACATGTCTGCTGATGCTCTGTGTTATATATGCTTGTAACATTGCTGTTCTTGCAGTGGTCTCATCTTCATTCAGCTGTACAGACAGCTGCAAGCTGTATGTTGTCCCACAACACCTCAGAGGGCATGTAACCATTTAAATGGCCAGGGCCTACTGATGGGCACCAAGTTTAATTACACACTTCTATAATCTAAGAATAGCTCAGTCAGTCCTTGTAGTTACTGTAACAATACGCCTAAGTATGTAATAAGCCTCATATTTTAATTGGTTAATGGGACAAAACAATAGCTTGAAAAGTAAGCATGCTTTCTTTGATTTCACTAAAAATGGCAACAAAGGACACTTCCATTCCCTAACTGGATATTTCAGCCATAAACTCGAAACACAGTGGTCACATGAATAATAAGGTGGATTCCATTTTATTCTCAAGTTTATTGTAAAGTAATAATCTGTCTCGTGTCTGTTACCTAGACGAACCACTTTGTTTCTCAAAAGAACCGTGTTTGAATATTACAGTGTAAAGAGCCTTTTAAAGATTTAAAGAACCTTAGCATACTACAAGGTTTTCTTCCAAATTAAGGGTTCTTCCCAGAACCTTTACTCTATGTGAGGGTCTTTTAACTCCTTTTTAGTTGACATTAAATGCAATATGGATCAAAACTCACTATTTTTGTTTTTAAAACAGTCAGATTCATCTTTCAATTTTCCACCACTGTATTCATGATCCATGGCAGAAAATAATTAGTAATATGGTCATTGCAAGAAAAAGGTCACATAACTGAAACAGATGATGAGATTCCGTCTAACTGTCCATGTAGAAAGACGAAGCTTTTTGCATGTCCTTGCTGGCTCAAAGTCTCGTCGGGTGCTCTTCCTCTGGAGTGATGCCAGGTCAGAAATTGGTGGCAAAGGAGTGAAAGACATGATGGAGTGATAAAGGGAGGCCTGGTGGGGAGTGAAGAGTGATGACGGCGTCCCTTTAGGAAAGTGCGATTTGTCACCAGAACTGTTGGAACAGTAATTAGAGCCCTCGGAAATGCTGTGTTGAACACACAGGGACAGCATATTATAAATCAGCAATCTTCTCTAATTTGGTTAGAAATGCAGGCAATTACAACACAGATGTGCACAATATGGAAATTTAGCATCAATTAACTATCACTTGGCGTGCCTCACATGCCAAATTGAGTGAGCGGCTCACTCATGTCAAAGGCAATCTGGAAGTCCTTTTAATAGTGTTAATAGCCGGGAACAGCCAGGGTCCCCAGCACCAGCCACAGAGGGAGGAGAGCCCCTCATCGTCCGATCAAGTGCTAGTGCGGTGCTAGGGATAACGTAAACAAGAGCCAAGTCTTGCGGGGGCACTCTTTAAATCATTATACGTGGCAGGTGAGTGTACAATATGCATATAGTATTTGCAGAGGGAAATGTGTATGGCTGAATTTTCAATCCAGTTGAAATATTTAAGGCTCATCCTGGATCTGTTTTTGCTTGACATTTTCTATTCGCTTTGGAATTGATCAGATGTCGGAGATACGCATTCAAAAGGTTCAGAGACAATCTGGCTTTTTCATGCTACTTCTAACATCTGTTTGAGTGTGTTCGTACATAATGCATCTCTCTGTCCAGAGGGATTCTCCTCTGCGCTCTTCCTCCAGCTCATTCAAGCTGTCAGACATATGAGAACAATTCAGCACGAGTATCTTTGAGGACATGGAAAAAGTATGTGAGAATAGCCACTTACCGGCATTATTTGCATATATTACCTTGTCTATGTGTCCATCTGTTTGGCTGTCTGTGCCCCGCTGTCTATTCAACTGTTTCTCGCTCTCGTTGTTTCAGTCTCCGTCCGTTCGAATTCCATAATGTAAATATAATTGATACCCCGCCATTAGAAAAAAACCATTCCCCCGACCCATTTTGTGTCATGTTGTGCTCATGTAAGCATATTTTAAAAACAACCTTTACATGCCCAACCCTCTTGATAATGCAGCGGCTAATGACGAATGGCTAAATGCCTGTATGAATCATCTGCAGTGGGTGCATATTACAGCATTACCTTCCTCCATCTTACTGACTCTGGGGTGTAATTATGTCAATCACAGGGCCGCTAACGAACATGAGATTCGTCTCTGTGTGGCTCACCCCACTGCTGATGATGCCTGTTTTCAGCGTACATCCATTTGCCTGTTTTGTATACTCAGTGGGAGCAGGAATATGGGCTCATTAGCATGTTTGTGATGAGAAAGGCTGCCTTGCCAGTGGGGAGGAGGGGATCAAATGTGAGATGCATTAGCAGATGGCACACTGAAGCAATGAATGATGGAAGCACAGGAATGCGTACTGGATACAGTGGCAACAATGAAACAATAGAAGTCTGTGTGGGAATGCTGTAAATCCAAATGTTTAATTTTTTGACACTCTTCTGCACCACTTTTTGAATATGTTACAGTGTTTAGTGTAGCCTATGGATGAGACTTCCTATGGCTTTAGGTAGGGCAGTGGGGTCAATGTCCTCCCAAGGTTTGGAGAGGAGTGAATTGTCCCCCACAGCAATTCCTGCATCCTTGACTGGTGCTTTTAAGAGAGTATTGGTGTATATACCAATGTATTAGTGGTACCACTTTGTAAGGCATCATAAACATGGCTACAAATATTTATAAATATTTGCATTACACTTTATAGCTATGTTTATAATGCATTATGAATTGTTGACATAATGCATAATAAGTGGTGATTATAAAACGTTACATTTTGCCAACAAAATCCCAGCTTATAGAGTGCATTATAACTAAAAAACTTACCTAGTCATAAATACACACAGAGTTTATATACTTGTCATTATGGATGTAGTTTTCTACTAATAGACGTCTGACATTATAACCCCATTATAAGAGATTGTAAGTTGTATTTGTTAAAGTAAAGTGAGACATACTTTAATATTTTGGCTGAGGCTTCAAGTTGAAGTGTTTACTAAAAGATTTACTGCAACACTGCAACATAAAGAGTGAGTTATACGTTACAAGCTTCAAATGTCAAATTTTAGTAGTATTTAACGCAATGTGGGAAAGTCAGTGTACATCCCTTTTAGCTTGATGCTAACTTAACACTACATATCCAGTAGAGTGCTAGCAGAAATTAGCATTACTGTAGTGCCAAACAAAGGTTACCTACAAAGTGGAGGTTTCTGGTGGTTAATGTTAGAACGAGTGAGGAAGCAAATAACTATGATGGCACACTACTAACTTGCCTCTCACTCTCCATGCCTTCACTCCACAACATCATGCTCAGTGTGGTGTCAGAGGGGGTTTCAGGGGAGGGATCTGATGGGTACTTGGGTTGCTGTGATGTAATGTAACTTGTAAAGTGAGAGTGATGGTTAAGGAAAGCGCATCATATGGCATCAAAATATTCAGGACTTAAGCCCCAAAGGCCCAGCCTTAACAATGTCTGTGAGTGAGAAATAAAATATTGGAAATGGCTTGGCTGTAAATAAATGTATATTTCTCTTTCTACTCTTACTTTTATAATGGGCTTGACAAATTAATTCTGTGTGTATTTATGAGGGGGCAGGTTTGTTACTCATACACTCTGCAAGGTAGGACTGACTTCTTTGGTCCTGGCAGTATAGCATATTATGAACACTCCTTATAATGCATTACGTTAAAAATAAATCTTAATGCATAAAAACATGGCCATAAAGTGTAATTTATTTTGATAAATATTTTTAGTCATGTTCATAATATGTTACATGTATAAATGTTATGAACGTGTTTATAGATTATCATTGACATTATATTCATAGAAAGTGTTATCAATTATTATTATTATTATTATTATTATTATTATTATTATTATTAATAATAATAATATTAAATACTGATGCATTGAAATAAAAACTCTTGCCCAAAACCAAACCCAAAATTCAGGACATATTTGGTCAAAAACTAACACACACACACACTGGTATCTTGATCAGAAACAATGGATGCTGTTATCCTGATCACCACAAAACTAGGATTTGGATGCTAGTCAACCACCATGGCCATGCTGGGTGACCAGCTAAACCAGCACCAGACCAGCATAAACCAGCATAACCAGCTTAGATGAGCATGAATTTCACGCTGTGTTTTTCAGCAGGGTGATGCTACCTAAGTTTCCATTGTTAAGGTTGGTGAACCTTTCTTATAAAAAATAATGTTAATAGAAAGTTCTGCCAGAAAGAAAGAGGCAAGAGTGAAGGAGGACAACATCCTCAATGGAATTTTACAAGTTGAAAGATAACAATTCAGTCCTCGGTCCAGGTCTTGGAGCATCAAGTCTTGGAGGATAGAGACGGCAGGGGTGGAGCCTCCCCCCAGCAACCAGACATGGACCCAACTGGTGGTGGTGGGGAGGAAGGAGGGGAACATCAAAATGTAGCTTCCATTTGTAGAAGAAGCCAGCTGCAGTACTGTCATAACAGTGCATTATGTTTTTGAATATTTCCGGAGAGAAGAAGAATTTTAGTCATTTGAATAATATTATTACTTTATACTATTACTGCACAGTTATTGAATTATATTTACTATAGCATATCCTTAATATTAATATGTAGCATAAAACATTAATCACATGCTGATCCTTTTTCAGTGTGTCTTCGCCAAAGTTGAAGTAAAACCTATGCCAAAAGGATGTCAGAAAAAATTGTATATGAATGCAATGATGAAATTATACTTTATGAATCACAACTCTAACTCTTTTTTGGATTGTGAGTATAATCTTCATATTACAGCTACAAATCCTCTAGTCCAGGCAATCATGGTTAACAACTTTCACACCACTTTCATGAGTCTCAACTAACACACGCGATTACAATTCCAGCCTTTTGAAAGACACAGCTCATATTGTGAGGGATGTGAGTGATTTTGTTCACTGTTGAAGGAGCTTCAATTAGCAAGCAGCTCATGCACAAATGGAGTTCTACAAGTCGTGGCAACAAACTGTCAAAACTATGCCACACAGTCTTGATCTGAAACCATGAAGTGAAACGTAAAATGTGAACTAAATGTGTAAATAATGATTCGCATGTCACATGACACGTCGTGTGTAAAAGTGTATGTAAGAAAATTTGTCATTGATTTTCGAGCCTGATTATGGATTTTTTGATTGATAAAATTACTAGTTCAGCACTGCATTCACAACAGATTCCTTTTGACAGTAAATTAACTCCACACCTTCTTCCTCTATTTGCGAGTAAGTCTGGGGTACAGCCAGCCTACTAGAAGGTGAGGGTGTTTTTTCCCCACAAAGTGGACTTTTAAATTACAAGCAAAACTATGTAGGTCAGCCTTTGACCTGATACGAGTATTACGTTATTAACCACAGTCATCAGGAGGGCCTGCTTTTTCCCCACCCTCGTTCAGCACTTCTGCTATCCGCTACATAATTTATATAGCACCTGTTCTAAGAATATCTCAAAACAAACCTAACAAGATGACTTAACCTCAGGCACATTCACTGAAACATAGCTACTTGCAATAAATGTCTATATCTCCAAAACCTGTGTCAGATGTCTGATGCATTATGTCTGAGACATTGTTTTATGATAGTTTTGCTTAACTGAAGTGTATTTTTAAAATATTTGCAAGCCAGAGAGACACATGCAGGGTGTTGTAAGGCAAAATAGTGTCCAAAAGAAACAAAACAAACATAGCCATTACATTTATTAACATTACATATAAAAACTCAGAAGACCCATGTTGGTTTACTGGTCATTTTGGGTAGTAAATGAATTGGCCATAGTTATGTTGTACACTTCTTGACCTCTGGCACCCATCACCACCAAAGAAATATGTGTATGTACGTTTCTCAAAAATGAACCATTTCATGTCAAATCACCCTGAACGACTTTGTTTACATCTTAATGATTGAACCATGCAGAAATTTTGAAAAAAAATCAATGAAATTCCCCTTTAAAATAAATGCACATTAAAAAAGACAATAACAACAATAATCTGTTATAGTCTGAATAGCACCACCATATTCAGCCCAATTTTAAGTTTAAATTGTTACTGAATGAGTCATTACAAAACTGAAGCATGCACAGTAAGAACTGTGTTACTTGAACAAAAGCCACTTATAAAGGGAATGAAAACGTTTCAGCAGTAAACACTGATAAATGATGTGTGCAGTTGGCATACTGATAATTTTATGTCTACATCAATGCTGGAATGCCATCTGAAGCCTTCCAGGAACATAGGTGCTGTATATCAAACCTTAGCTCTGAGCTGAGCTTAAATCTACGCACATTTAATTGGCATTTGGTGAGTCTTCAATTTAGGACCCTGGTAGTAAGATAGCAGTAGTGTAGTTACACACTGCTGAGTTTAAACAATAAGTAATGTTTTGTCATTATAGGAATTCAATCCAGTGATTCATACCTACTTAAGCTACATTGACAATATTGTTTGGGTATTCTAATAATAATTAATTAATTAATTTCGACCCCAACTCGATATGTAAATGACTATGCACTCATGTTAATGTACAGAATGATTTAATCAGAATGGGGTTTTTTTTTTTTACATGTTTTGGATCTACCTGAACCCCCCCTCAACCTCAACCCTCCGACTCATTCCACCCTTGTTGAAAAAGTTGTGAAAAACATCACATAAAACACTGTGTGTTCTCTTCTTTAACACTGAGTGTGTTTACATGCACTTAATAATCTGATAACTGCAGAAAATCAGACTTTGTCAGTAATCCGATCAACGCATTTACATGCACTGAGTAATCAGATAATGGGGAAACTCTGGGCCTGCATGAGTCAGGCAGTAATCACATTTCTGCTTTGCAACCGGCCAATAAACTCACAGAAGAAGATGTGACGTTACTATAAAGTAAAACTCAAACTACATACTGCAGCTTTTTTTTTTTAAAAACATCCACCCAATTTGCCTAAAAGTCACCGCAAAAGTGTTTGATGCCATCTTGTGGCAACACTGCTTGCTTATTTCCAGTACCGCTGTGTTTTTTCGCACATGTGCAGACTGAGAAATCTGAAAGAAATCAGAGTAAGAGTATACATGCTCTGAGAAATCTGATCACTGAGCTAAAATCGAGCTCTTTTTGTCGGATTTCTTTATTGGATTTCTAGACCTTATTCCAATCTAAGAAATTGGAATATGCGGTTTACATGACCATTTGAATAATCAAATAACCGCAGAAATCTGATTATGATTGGATTGCTAAGTGCATGCAAACGTGCTCACTGGTGCTTATTTAACGTTGCGTTCAAGCTTTCTTCAGTTTTTATATAGGGATACCAATGGATTACAGACTATGACAGGTTCACAGAGTGATACAGAATAGATACAGTGGTGAATCTAAACATTTGGTTTGACAGTGTATGTAAATTGAGTTGAGGTACTTCCTTAATGGCTGTGCTGTGTGTATGGGCTTCACTCCAGATCGCTGTGACATTCTATACAGCACGCTGTCTGCTTTACACTAATGCTGAGATAGTAACCTAGCAACAACATAGTAGGAGTTGCAAATATAACATAACACCTTTTTCCTCACCTTTGCCTCCTTCTGTCTCCCACTTCCTACTCTTACTCCGGAGCATGCGTCACCTCTCCCTATCTCTCTTTCTCTTGCTGTCTTGCTCGCCCCAGATTCAAATCTTTCTCTCCCGCATCCTGTTTTGGCATGTCACCTCCCTAGTCCTCAGGTTCTGCATCCAGCTCCCAGCAGGCCCTCCTGCCCTCTGCAGTCCTATCTGAGAGCGCCCTCAAAAGCCCCCCAGAACTGAACTGAACTGAACCCTCCAGCTCCCCATATTAGCCTAAATCCAGCACTTACCCCAGGGATACAGTCCAGGTCAGAGAATCAATCAACTTTTGCCCCAGAAGAGGGATAAAAAGGAAAAATCCTCTCATTCTTTTCCTTTCCTTCTGCACTTATTGCCACTGGCCACAGTGCTCCTTCAGGCCACGCCTTCAGCACATTCGAACAGCTTCTCCTTTGTGCCTGAGGTTAGCTTATTTTTAAAACCTCCCAAGCTGAACCTCGCTGCCCATGATTAATGTTTTAAAAAACACTTTTAAGCTGTCACTGTAATTACCTTCATTTGATGCTGTTATCACTTGCACCAAAGGGATGGCCTTTGCTTACTAATGTAATTGACTATTAATTATTAATGACTGGTAAATTGCAATGATAAACTTTTTCGTAGGAGTGTAATGAAACCTAAAAAGAGACTGAAAATGATTGGTGAAAAGGCTGTTCTGTTTTTGCCAAGTCAGCAGATTAAGGAAGTCTTGTTCCAAGACTGTCCATTGGTGTCACTTTTCACAGAACAATGATTAATCAGTGTCATGAAAGAAATCTTGCTTACCCTGAGTGCCCACAGCATCTGTTCTGCTCATTCACAGTGTATGATACAGTTGTAATTTTTTTTTTACAAATGGACCACATGCTGTCTTTAGACTAGCTTTGCTTCATTTATTGATCATAAAGTTTTCCATTTAACCCCTTAGTCTCCGTTTTTATTATTCACCTCTTCGTTTTAAGCAAGGCCTATGCCATTAAGCCAGCATATATATACAAACTTGGTGTATGTCTCAGCACAGTAGTGGACCAGAGTGTACCAGTTAAAGTCAGGGGGAGGTCTCAGAATGAATGACGTGGTGATTAGCACCAGTCACAGTTAGGTGGAGGTCTCAGAATGAATAATGTCATGATTAGGACCATTCACAGTTAGGGGAGGTCTCAGAACGAATGAGGCGGTGATAAGCACCAATTACAGTCAGAGAATGTCTCAGAACAAATGACGCACTGATTAGGACCAATCACAATTAGGGGAGGGTCTCAGAATAAACAACACAGTAATTATTACCAATGAGAGTCAGGATGAGGTCTCAAAATGAATGATGCAAGGATTAGGACCAGTCACGGTCAGAGGGACATCTCAGAATAAATGATGTGGTGATTAGGACCAAGCACAGTCAAATTTACTATTTTACTATTTTACTAAATATGATTTACTATTTAGCTGCGTTTCTAAAACAAACAATATCGATTACAGATTTGGGATTACAATTTTCGATTATATATAACCAAATCGTTGAAGATGCATAAGTACAATGATTCTAATGTGATTTGAATAATGCAACTAATTTGTAGGAACCTGTAAAAATGACATCCAGAACAAGCATCCAGAATGCCTTGCATTTGAAAAGTGGTGAGCAAATCAATAAATTGCACTTAAAATATGAGTACAGTATACTATTTACAATTTCTTGGTGTTCAGAAAAACGTGAAATTTTGAAACTTGAAACATCTTGAAAAACCACCTGGTGTCTTGCTCATTGAATTCCAATCTATACCTTATAGGCTATTATTAAATGAAATAGTAATAACTTACACGACAAGCAATTCCAGTCTTTTGAACGCTAATGCAGATGTGCAGTGGACGTGTTTATTTGTTAGTGAAGATGTGAAGAAGCACATGCGTTTGGATTAATGTGGAGCATGCTGGCTCTGGCCTGTGGGATGTAGGTTGAAAAACATTGCTGCGGATGTCCCCCACTGGCTGATGCGATGAGGCCTAAAAGCACTCCACCAAACTACCAGTGTGTTGTCCTCTCACACATGAGCTGGCGCTTCAGAGGAGGTCAGGCATTACAGATCCGCTGCACATTCCTTGGAGGCAAACAGTGAGCGAACTTGCTCTTGGGAACCCCTGCAGCAAAAAAGAGATCGAGAGACAGAAAAAAGAATAGTCTTGGTTCTTCACATTTAACGCAGAGCTTCATGGTTCTCCAAGCTGGTGTGAGAGTGAGGCATGAGTCCGCTTAGCCCTGTGGCCAAAAGCAGGGATGGACATGCAACAGCACTGGCCTTTTAGAGAGAGACAAAAATAAATAATAAATTAAAAAAAAAAACCATAGACACGATAGGAGAGCTTTGCCATGAGCAATTAGAGGGCTCTGAGTCAGAGCGCACTATTTATAAAAGCCCTCTGCCGTGCATATAAATCACCCCGTGTGCACGTATGGCAGGCAGGCAACATTTAACACTCCTAGGCCTGTGTAGACTCTGTCAGTCAGTGAGATGGACATCATGGCCACTCATTAAAGCAAGGATTTCTCTCTCACTTCACAGATCTGGTGCCTGCCTAATGCCCTCATGCTCACTAAGCTGTCTTGTCATATTTCCCGTCACTCAACACCAGGCCATTTTTAGCCACAACACATGCTTTCCAAGAAGTACTCGAAGGTGCCAACCATGGGTGTAACTAGAAATTTACAGAAGGGGGGGCTAAGCCTTTACTAGGAGGGTCTGGCAGCATTCTTCCCCAGGAGAAATAAAAAAAAAAGGGAAAAAAAAATGTAATTTTGTAAGTTGCACTTACATGGTAAATAATGTTATGTTAAATAGTGTGGTTAAAATAACATTTGACAGCACAAATAGAAACTTTTCTTTAGCTGTTTGATTGTCTTTGACTGTCTTTTTTTGTCCCAAAAAAGACAAAGAAACAGCTTTAGATGATTCAAAATGCCAGATGTTTCACTAGGAGTAAAAGTAAGGAACACATCACCCTCATTCCTCAATCCTTACACTGACTATCAGTCTGTTACAGAATAGACTTTAAGGTACTGTTACTGCTCTATAAATTGCTCAGTGGTGCAGAACCAGCATATTTATTTGATATGCTCCAGCGATACGAGCCGAGCAGAACTCTCAGATCATTAGGAACTAGTCAGTTAGTCCTGCCGAAGGTGAAGACCAAACATGGAGAAACAGAGTTTAGCTACTATGCAGCTCTTAAATGGAACCAGTTGACAGAGAGCATTAAAAGAACCCCAACACCGGACACTTTTAAATCCGGGCTTAAAATGTTCCTATTTGAGCAGCTTTCAGCCCAGTTTCAAACACTGTTAGCTTTTATAGCCCTTCTCCTCTGTAACGTCACTTTATTATCTTAATATCACTTTTAATTTTTAATTTGATTTGTAATTATCCTAATTTCATTTTTAATTTAATGATTTTCTCTTTGAAGAACTATTGTTTTTATCAGGTTTTAGTCATGTTCTTAATGTCTAATCTCCTTTACTTTTTAAATTACTTCATATTTTCTCATTTGTAAAGCACTTTTGAATGACAGCAGTGTATGAAAGGTGGTATATAAATAAACTTGCCTTGCTTTGCCTAAATTGCCTTCAGCTTCCTTTTCCCTCTATTTCCACCTCTACTCTTTCTCATAACTCCACGGGCAACTACATGGGATAATTTTAGGCCCACTTTAAATTTCATGCATGAGACCTAACTTCGTTTGCCTTAGCAGAACATGTCACAATTTTAAAATGTGCCCAATTTTCATACTAACTCGATTTTGTTATAGTTCCATCATTCCAGCTCCTCTCTAGCATGCAACAAGGGGTGAATGCGAGCATAAACAATATTACTGCATATCAATATACTGTATTAAATTTGACCAAATTGTAATGTTTATTGCTCCTCAAAAGCATTACATCATTACATCTGGTGAAGCAAAAGTCTATAGTGAATTGTTTTTGACTAGTGTAGGACAGACACATTATTCAAACCCCACTAAAATCTCCACAAACATGCTCCTTCATCCAGCTCTAGATCATTAACTTCAGGGGTGAAATAGTGGAGATATTATGGTTTTAATTCATGCTTTACCCAGGCTCAAAACAGAAGGGGGGCGCTAGAGAGAGTGCTTAACATACACAGCAGACACTGCACCACTCCTACTTCACTTTCAGTTTCAAGTTAAGCTTAGACATTTCAGTGGTCAAGAAAACATGATGTCTTTACACAAAATCAGAGGCTTTGCTGCACTATTGATTTATGAGGGGAAAACTGGAAAACACTGTAAATTTGCAGTAGGGCATGGGAGGTTCTGTAAACAGCTCAGTTGCATCATTTCCATTTGACAAGTGCAGTTTGTGCAGAATAAGCTTCGTTTCTGTTAACAGCTCTAGTATATCTTCATAACCCAACCTTACCTCTAAAAAAACTGGGTGTCTTCTCCGTTTTTGCTTTTCCTCTTCTTTATTCATTTTGCTTGACATTTTGGAAAGCCTGATTTGCATTTTTTTTCATCTTTGAATTAAAAAGGAAACTCTTCTTACAGACTGTGACTTGACTAGACCACTGAACATTTACACAGGGGAGCACTGTATCTAAAACTAATCATTAACTATTATTTTGTTTTGTTTTTAAATGAAAAAAAAATAAATCAAGAATCTTTCAATAAGCCGAAAAATCACATGGGAGAAAAGGTTCCATCTTTGTGGGCCACTGTCTCTTTCATCTTAATCGCCCACCACCTTGGTGAATTCTTATCGGATGCATACTGTGAGTTTTTAACGGATTACTCTGTTTAACAGTGTGATGTGAATACTACTGCATGAAAATGAATTTTATAATTGTTCTTCTCACCAGGTAGGGGAGCAGGTATGCAATAGGTAAAACTACCCAAAGATTTCATTTTTTGTCATTCTGAGAGATTATTTAATGTTATTGTGTATTGTGACCACTGATGAAGGACTAGAGGATGACCAACACACACTGTGTAGCAGCAGATGAGCTATCGTCTCTGACTTTACATCTACAAGGTGGACTGACAAGGTAGGAGTGTCTACTAGAGTGGGCAGCAGATGAGCTATCGTCTCTGACTTTACATCTACAAGGTGGACTGACAAGGTAGGAGTGTCTAATAGAGTGGAAGTGTTTAAAAACTCCAGCAGCACTGCTGTGTCTGATCCACTCGTACCAGCACAACACACACTAACACACCACCACTGCAGTGCTGAGAATGACCCACCACCCAAATAGTACCTGCTCTGTGGGGGTCCTGACCATTGAAGAACAGGGTAACAAAAGCAGCGCTGAGAATGATCCACCACCCAAATAGCACCTGCTCTGTGAGGGTCCATGGGGGTCCTGACCACTGAAGAATGCTGAGAATGACCACCCAAATAGTACCTGCTCTGTACTTGTACGTGTGTGGTTGTGTTTAGCATTTTCATATGCTTAAGCGATTTGCCTAAGTAAGTTCTACGCTGTGCAAATGAGTTCTGTGTGACATGTGAGTAGGCATTGCAGTGATAAAGATAAATAGAAAACGCAAGGCAGAAAACTGCCTGACTGGTCATTCGTAGCCATGCTCCTCTGACCTGAATGTAATCCAGCACAGCACAGCCCACACAGCTCTTGCTTATCTCTGGCATGGCTGCCATGAAGCAGCTGCACTCTGTAGCTCAGAGAGAGCGAAATAAGGTGCTAGCTCAGCAATACATCAAACACCCAACGGCATGTGCTTCAGCCTGAAGGAAGCTCTAACAGCCAGGTAAAAGCTAATGTCATTATAGCCATCTTAACACTGGATGACTCAGAACGCATAATTTTGTGGGTTTATATAACTGTTATGGGTGGAATATTCCTGATCACACATTTGGTAGCAAATTAATTTGAATGTACATTGATGTATGCTGTTTATATTTGTGCTCTGCTTTTATTCATTTATTTTCATCACTGTTTTCAAGATATTAACATTTCTAACTAACAAATAGTAACTTTTTCATTTTTAAAAATTTCATTTATTAAGACTGTGCTATGCACAGCAGAAGCCATACGTCAAAATGTCCTAAAATGTTTTTTTTATGGGCTCACGTTAATCTTAAATGAACAGTGGAATGCATGGTTGAAACAGCTATTGTGGTCTGACAAGTCAACCTTTCAGACTGTTTATGGAAGTTATGGATGTTGCGTTCTGTGGGCCAAAGAAGAAAAGGGCATTTAGATTGTTACCAGTGTAAAGTTGAAAAGCCAGGGTCTGTCATATATGGTGGAACGATAAAGACTGAAAGATATATACACACTTTGTAGCTGCTGTCCATTATCTGTACCACGTATCTCCATCTTTTGAGATTTTTACTTTCATACATCATTTGAGCTCATTAGCTGCCCTTTATGTTGTGTAAAACATCATGATGAATGGAACAGAAATGCTCCAAAATTACTTAGAATAAAATCTCTTTACATTAACTTACATTAAAAGTTAAGAAAGTGTTTGCCCTCTCCTGTAAAGTTACTACATTGTAGATACTTGTTTTTCTTTGGCCAGCGACGAAATGCTGCCTTCTAAACAACGTCTTTTTCAGGAACATTCAAATTTATTTCAACATGGCCATACCAAGCCACACTCTGCACATACTACAATAGCATGGTGCTGGTGTTAGACTGGCTTGCCCGTGGCCCAGTACAATTCTAATACAATTCCAGTACAAATGCAAGATTATGAAGTGCAAAATACAACAATGAAGTTTATGTAGCTGAAGACTTGTATGCTGAAAGAATGGCAACTTTTCTGGAATGTGTTGCAGGAATCAAATTTGGAATTAATGTCTATTTCCAAATATAAAGAAACAAACAATACAATTTATAAGGTAAAACATCAAATATTGGATTTTGTTCTGTTTTCAATTTAAAACAGGTTAAACAGATTTTACTAATCACTGCTTTCTGTTATTATTTGCATTTCACATACTACCTCAAATATTTTGGAGCTTAGGTTTGTACATGAGCATAGCCAGTCTAAAAACACAGTAAATCCTTCCAACATGTCCTTTGTTAACACATCTTATTTTCAGAAGATCTGTTAAGGTCCTCACTGAGTCAATGTTCCAAGTGCAGTTAATAAACTGATCCATGACTGCCTGGTCCTGCAGCATTAACAAGTTGAAAATCCAATAAATCTATATCATTTGTATTTGTGTCTGAATGAAAAATGGACAGTCAAGCATATACAATAATTAATGATCTTAAATCAAATAGAATCAATCAGAATTTGACACATGGCGACTGGGGCCAGGACCTTTTTCATTTGTCCTGACCTGCACTTCCAATATCCCCTTTACAAGTGCTGAGTTAGTGAACAGTGGTCTATCACTTCTTAGAATAAGTCCAGGTAGATATGGCTCCTGCACTTTTATTTCTCTTCTGGGCCTCAGCGAGATGTTATTGTAGTAAGTGCTTTTCATTGCACTTTGTTGGTGGGTGACTGGTTCAGATCGATGGAGTGCTACAGTCAAATAAGACACCAGGCCATTTTTTTCCCAGGCCACATAGATATCCCTGTATCTGTAATTCAGTTTCTGATTAATTACATTTTTATTTACTCATTCTCTTTGGGGCCACTCAAATTTATTGGCCTCTGTCCTTTACAACAACATGAAGTGTTGTAGCACTTGTTGAGCTGCAATGACTGGATAAGGAATTAATGGAAGACAAGAGGCTTGGCAATTCAGTATACATTGTGCCAATTAAAGCCTGTTGAATGCATCATCAGTGACCTTCCACCTCAATCAGAGAAATGTACTAATGAGTACACTATCAGTTATGGTACATGCAAGTCGTAACAAAAGGAATTTGCATGTACAGAATTGTGAATTGCTTCAGCAAGCTCACATTCACAGCTTAATACATTTGTGTGAAAAAAAAAACAAAACAAAAATTCATTTCCCTGGTATTCTGTAATCCTTTACAGTTAAGGTTCTTTTTGTGTTTGTTGAGTGCGTGTGTCTTTATATGCTTAGCCTTCAAATACTTCTTAGCTTTCAGTGTCCTCCAAGCTTTGCATGGTGTTATGAAGGTGTTTTTGCAATGAAAAAAAAAATATAGTTTTAGAAATATTGCAGTTATGTTGGAGATGTTGCAGGTTACATATTGCAGTGGGCTGAACAAATGCTTTTGCTTTGTTTTAAGTTATTTCTTCTTCAGCATTTATTCATGGGGATTCTGCTAAGGAGGAAGGTGCTAGTCAGCCTGGGGAATATGCATGTGTGAGCGGACAGCTGAAAGCTAGATTTGAGCTGAGTAGTAAAAGAGCTGTTAATAAAAAGAAAACTCTGGCTATGTAGGGCACAGCTGTGGCCAACAACAGCTGGAGAATAAAGCATCATGACTTGTGGGAAAGCTGTGTGTGTAGCAGGTATGTTAGAAATGTTGCATGTTTATCATGCTATCCACATTCTTTACAAGGACACTCAGTGCCATTGATGCAGAGCAGCAAAAGCTATTTGAGTGGTAATAGCTCCCCCTTCTGGTGAATCTTCAGGCTGCTAAATGTGAGTGAGTGTGTGAGCAAGTGAGTGAGTGAATATCTGAGTAAATGAGTGAGTGAGTCAAGTTCATGAGGTGCTTGAAAATAAAGGTGTCAAAAAAGGTTCTTTGGAGAAATGCCATAGGGCCAGCACCCAGCACAGTTTCCCTGCTCAAACATGTCCTAGCCCAGAACCATTTTGGAATGTTAATTATTTAAAATTTAATTTTTACCAAATTTTCTCCCCAATTTAGTCATTATCAATGCCACCCACTAGCTAAGTCTCCCCAGTCCCACAATGTTATTATGCTGGGAGGCTGAAAGCTTCCTCTGAGGCATGTGAGGCCAGCTACTGCATCTTTTCAAACCTTCATTAACGCAGCATCATTGGACAGCTGAACACATTTGGAGGACAAGGGCTGTAAATTTTCTTACATTAGCTAAAAGACGACCATGTCTAGCATCACACTGGGTGAAGGGGGAGAGGGCGGGATCAAACTAGCAATCTCCCAGAAATATTAGAGTCCGTTTACACCTGGTCACTTCATGTGTCTTGACTATCAGGATTATATCTGGATAAAGCCAAACCACATAAAAATGCAAGTATAAATGCATCCAAAATGCACTTAAACCAAGTACAAATCCAATCGCTCAAACCACTTCGGGAGATGGACTGAGATGCATTTGGACCATGTTATAACAGCGTGAACACATCCGTCTCTCCAAGACACCTTTGACCAGACATGTGGACTTGAGTCACATGACTTGAGCGTCATGACTCAGAAACGCTTGAGATTCAAAAGGAAGAATCGTGGAGAGTGTGACTGCAGACGGGACACTACACACTCGTTTATTATTTTTCATATGAATGCATACGTTTCATGACAGAAATTGAATAAACAGCAATGTCGTCAGATGTACGTTACTGTGCTTATGCTCGGCTTCTTTTATTTCGGACAACAAGAGAAGCAATAGAGCTCAAATTCACCTCCATAATCTAGAAACAAGCGAAGCGTCAGCAGCATCAATGCACTCTTGCTCAGCACTTAAACTTTTAATGGAGAAACTTGCCAGGTGAACTGACCATTTTCCTCATGGTAGCAAAACAAAAGAGACACAGCTCTCTCCATTTGACCAATTTTAACAGCTTCTGCAGGTAAAACAAGCCCAGTATTCACCAAGAGGCTGAAGTTCACTTTTTATTTGCCAGTTTCACATTGGAATTTGCTTTTCCACCTTATATGGTGTAGCTTTGAGGGGCTGGAACGTAACCACTGCACCATTTAGGGTGGAACGGAAAATTCAAATAAGAAGCTGGTGAAAAAAGTCAACTTTAGCTTCATACATTCACCATCATTTTTCT
Organism: Piaractus mesopotamicus; assembly: GCA_023558415.1. Lineage (NCBI taxonomy): Eukaryota > Metazoa > Chordata > Actinopteri > Characiformes > Serrasalmidae > Piaractus > Piaractus mesopotamicus. The sequence continues at coordinate 28,998 of JAILXH010164941.1, forward strand.
GTCTTTTCTGTAAACTTTGTTCAGCTCAGTTCAGCAGCTGTATTTAGTTGGCTGACCAACTAAACTAAAAGTTCAGTAGTACTTTTAAAGTTCTTTTTATATGAAGTGCACTACTCTTCGTGTATATCACTTTGCCTCTCATGGCTATCTGTGTACCATGGATTTTGTTTTTTAGTTGGAAGTGTAAAAAAAAAAAAAAAAAAAAATTATATACATCCATACACTGCTAACCTGCTGTCATTAAAAGGCCATAGCAATGTTACCATTATTCAGTGTTATGGCCTTAAATTAGCCGACCTGACTTGTTTAGGACTCAAAGATCAGGACTGTTGACATGGGACTCGACTTGAGACTTGCCTGTACTGACTCACGACTTGAATCAAGACTCGACTATCTTGAGAGTCCGACTTGAGTGTGAAGACTTGAGACTTACTTGTTACTTGTAACTTGACTTGTGACTTGTTCTCACATTCGCCTTTGACGACCAAAACCCCTCCAGTAGAACAGAAACTCCTCCCCATGCAGTACGTTACCGGGTGCATGATCCATGTTTATGAGGAAGACAATCATGGCAGACGCACATGGTTGGTGACCAGATGAAACAAAATGCTTATCCGCAATAGGGAGAGACACTACTGTGCAAAACTACAGATGACTTACAGGAACCATACAATATTCAAACAAATATCTAAACAGCTTTGGTTGCTGCATAATGAGCCGACTTGCATATTCCCTCCCACACAGGAATCGGATTTTAGTCCGACTAACCAGAGACGCATTTCACACACCATGACTACGAGGTGTAAATGCATGTGGCTAAAATCCAGTCAGGATTCAGATACTAGTCACATGAAGTGACCACGTGTAAACGGGGTCTTAGTTGCTTAGTAGCTGTTTAACCTTATTTGCCATCTGACAACCAACAGTACAATTCTAATACAATTCCAGTACAAATGCAAGAGCCATGTGCAGACTAAAAATGCTCACAGGACCCACTCCAACCTGCACTGCTCCTCTGCCTCTTGCAATCCTTTTGTTGTTTAGCAGCTGGGTAATAGCATCATAGTCAGCAGTGGGATGTTTGAGGCTGAAAGTTCATAAAAAAAAAAAAAAGATTGCTTCAATCCATATTTTCACAGTTGTTTTCATGGAAATGCTGTAACGAGTAGCAACTAGGTTTATTTTTAACCCATATACAGCCTCCCACCATCATTGGTGGGGTGTATTGGAAACAGATTTGTTCAGCTGACAAAGTGCAAGCAGACAAACAGCTTCTTTTCCCTTTAACCACGGAAATGTTTGTATTTCATTAGCTCAGAATGCCATTTCACGGCTTGCGTGTCAGCAGTATAGAATAGAGAGACGAAAGGGTGGGCTAACATACTGGGAATCAGGCAGGAATGCATTTCACACACCATGTTTAACTAATCATTTTCCTAGTACATGGGTCAAAAAAACGCTAAGAAATCCTATAAAACCGCTCCACCTTTGTAATGAAAATCATTGACATGTGCCAAAGAACACAGGATATTTCAATTAGCCCTGAAGTGGTGTATTTTCTCTCCTCTGTGAAAAAGCTACAAGACACATTATTGGCTTCACAGCATGGAAGCTTTCCAATGTTGTCCAACTGACCTTGTGGTAGTATCCTGATCCTTTCTCATTCAGCCTCTGTAGGATTTTGGTGCACAGTGTACATCATTGATTTTTCAGCTTTTCCAGTGAAAATTCCTCTGATGAATCATAATTGCATAACTGAGGGAGCTGGACTCCTCCCTGGCTTATTTAAGCCTGCTGCTTACCACATTTGCGTTCACAATTGATTTAGTCACGCAATAATCTCCCTCGCTCTTTTCCTTCCACTACAAACTCTCTGTCTTTCTCCCTCCCTGCTTTTCTATTTGAGGGCACACTGCTAGCACTGACCTTATTTGATTGCCTGGAAGTGGAGTGTTTTGGTCTATTTATGAAAATAAATCCATATTTGTCAAGTTGTAAACCATAATCCTGTTAAACACATCATCACACTTATTGCTTCCTTCCTGTTTATAACTGGCTCACAGTGCTAGTGGAAGTGAGAAGACATGCAATCAGAAGGTGGAGAGAGACTGGGATTGCCGAATCCATCTGACAGCAATCTGGGAAAGATTTTATTCTCTTTTTATTTAGCTTTTTGTAGTCAGGGGGTACTTTATGGCTTCCTTTGTGGCTCTATAATTTTTTAGGTAGTGTATCTAGTTTGCTCTCGCCTGCAAAACGTACAGTGTTCTCAGCTAATTTTTACAATTTTGGGATGCCTCGGCCAGATTACCTATCTATGCTCCGCCCACTCAAATGGTCTTTTGAAGCAAGTGTTGGACAGGCATTGCAGAATGTTGGCAAAAATCACAATTAACCTAATGACGAATTCAGACAATTTGAAATTGACAACATAATACTGACAATGTTGAATTCTAATTTGAAATGTTCTAGTTTAAATTTCTTTACTTTTGTTTATCATGTCTTCAACATCCCATTCGTATAAATGGTTGTGTTGTCCTGTCTACTATTTATTGTCTGATGTATATATTATACACTGCTCAAAAAAATAAAGGGAACACTCAAATAACACATCCTAGATCTGAATGAATGAAATATTCTCATTGAATACTTTGTTCTGTACAAAGCTGACTGTGCTGACAACAACATGTGAAATTGATTGCAATCATTGTTGCTTCCTAAGTGGACAGTGTGATTTCACATAAGTTTGATTTACTTGGAGTTATATTGTGTTGTTTAAGTGCTCCCTTTATTTTTTTGAGCTGTATATATTCTACACTCTTTTTTTTTACACTGTCATGTATCTGCACTCTATGCAGTCTTGTGTGATGCGCTACTGTTGTGTGTTGCACATTAAGGCCAGAAGAACATTTCGTTTCAATGTATGCAAGTTGTATTGATGAATGACAATAAAGAACTTTGACACATGCCAACACTTGACTTGACTTTAGATCAATCAGCTACACTGTGTATGATTTGGGGATTTAAAGACCTCTCCGGTGAAAATGTGCAATTGCACACAATGTGCAGAAGTGCATCATTTTGTAATGATTGAGTTTCACACCCCTTTCTCGAGCAGATGAATCTGATGATTGTGAGCATATTGAAAAATATTCAAAGAGAACTCAGTCAAAACTTGGTGTAGGATGTGTCTTCTGACATTTTGAGGGAATTATCTACTATTTTTATCATATCTTCATCAGTATAGCGCTGATTTTGCGTTTGAGAACTAAAGATTGAACTGGACCCTCTTTTTGAGTCTGTGTGTGTGAGACGTTAACATGTAAAGGCATGCGCTGTGGAAAAAAAATACACTGGCTCCTCTGACTTTAACATTATTATTTCAGGCTTAACATAGTACAGCTTTAATTATGCATGATGCATTTAAATCACAAATCTTTTTGTATGATTTGTGTATGTCCATGTCAGTAATTTGCATACATATGTGCTACCTCTGACATCTGACTGTGTGACTTTGATTGTAAATCAGTGTAAGTGCAGGAAGCATTGTAAAGAGCCCTCACCAGACCTGACCTTCCTTCAGGGACAGCTGTATGAGCTTTACAATTGATACATACATTTTAGTTTGATGCAGCTGTTGTTAAACTGTTTCTGCTGGCTAGATTCATGGTTTTCAAACAGCATTAACCATTCATAATTTTATTAAGCTTAACTGGCTGTGTCTTGTTCAGAGTAAAGGAAGAATAGTGACAAGCCTTTTACATGACGTTTTTTAATAATTGTATTAGCTTTTTTGTACAGTTACAGATTTGTATGGATTTTACAAAGTATTTAGTAATGAAATTGTCTTTTGTAGGAAGCAGTAAGTAAAGTAATCCTATTACAGTTTGAGAGAAGTGATTCATACCTTTTTTGGAGAAACTAACAACTCAACACTGCTAATCAAACTGAGGCAGGTTAGAAACGAGCAGTAATTTGCCTCCATGCTAAAGTTAGCTTAATTACACATAATCTACCCTAACCTGTGATGGTACTGTTAGGGGGGCCCTTGGTGGTCAGTTGTTTTTTTTTTAATCGCAAAAATTACTCACAATATAGACATTTCACCATTGAATGGAATTTTAAATATGACCAATATTGGTGTGATAATTCTTCAGTCGATGAATTGTATGAATCTGTGTATCAAGGATAAATGATTAAAATCAGGGCCTTTCATGAGGAAATTATCCCAAGGCTTGACCATCTACATGTGAAGTGGCCCCTATGTTCCAGACAGAGAAAACCAAAAAAACCAAGCATAAACTGAGACAAAGAAAATACAGCAGTGAGTACTTAGCGCTATGCCTCACGTGCATGAGAACCGAAAACAAGAAACTACTATCCTGTGTTGTCTGTGCAGAGGTTTTTCTCAAATGATGCTTTAAAGCCAAAACAGCGCATATGTATCCAAACCCATTGAATTGAACCAGAATTCCCTTTACAGCTTCTCTCTCGTCAGCCTGACATCTAGCACAGCTGCCAAAGAACATCAGCTATCTCATTAGATGAGTTGCAAAAGAGCACGTTTGTGAGCAGAGCACGGATAGGTCAATTCCTTGACCTGAGCAGAGGTGAAAGCCTTATCAGTTCCCCCTGATTTCAGAATAGCACAAGCACTCTATCTGAGTAGCTGACATATTTCACTCTGCAGACCTCTATCATGTCTCTCCTCCAAGCTCATGCTGATCTGCTCGCTCTGGCAACACACTATGAATTGTCACAACTTCAGTGCAGCAGAGATCTCTTCACTTTCCTCCGTGCTTCCCAGCCCCTCTCAACTGCATGTCGTAAATTCTCTGATGGCGGTAATGCGATTTGGAGGCTGAAATGATTTCTTTTTTTTCGGACACCCCGGATGGAAAATAAAATAAAGCGTGTAATTGCATAGTCATCCCCCCCTCTCTTATCTCTGGCCTCCCTCTTTCTGAGCAGTGGAAAAGAGCTCCCCTGATTGACGGACACAGAATAGCTCCCATTTTGAGGCAATCCACTGATAAGGACTAGCAGTGTTTCTGCCAAATGAAAACATGGTGGTGATTTAATGAAATTCCACATGAGTAAGCCTCCGCTATCTTTTCTTCATCACCGAGCTCTCCAAGTTGAATTCCCGGCATAGCAGAAGAGTGGGTAAATCAAAAACAACTAACTGAGGCAAGTTCAACAGCTCCAAAGGTATGCCGGTATGTAATTCAACTGCTCAAAGTATGCCCTGCAGTGAAAACCTCTTGAGCTTTCAGGAAAATAGTATAAAACAACAAAAACTGCCTGTATCTAAGAGAACTGGGAGATATTTCCTTCAACCCAGTGCTCACTGGCAGGCATGTCCATATGTCTAACCACTGACATTCAGATGTTTGCTCTTCACTACTGCTTTGCCTCATGTTGTACTTCTAAGGCTTGGATCACACAAGCCTATAATGACGAGTTGGCCCTGACTAGTCTATTTTTGCATGTCCATTTGAGTGAAAGCTATATATATCGCTGCAGCAGTATTGATTCTGATCATTGTAACAGCTCTGTCATTCCAGGCCAGGAAGAAGAGTCAATACTGACTCAGTGTCCTGATGGCAGTGAGGAGGGGGCAACAGTCTAGCCCATATGCTGGGCGATGCACAGATGATAGACACCACTTCTTATTGACTGTTTGATCGAAGTCAGGATCAAAAGCGCTGGAAAAAAGCCATCTGCTTCTGTCAAAAGCCCTGTGATGTTTGGCATTGTGGATATTCCGATTCCCATAAAAGAGATGGTGCACCTGCATCCTGACAAGTCCACCTGGGCCTTGCATGTATAGCCGTAGTCATCGAAGTCTAAATAAATGCTTTAATTTAATCTACATTTGAGTCTCAGCAGCTTGTGCATTCCATCAAAATGCCTCGCCCTCTTGAATATAAATGGGGTTTTTAACTCACGCTCAAAAACAAATATATCGCTTTGGGTGTTATCTTCATGCTGCGGTAGATATCAATTAGGCGAACCAGGCATGTAATTGATTTTCACCCTGTTAACTTTGCAGCGGTAACCTTTGACGCTATGCCACTGGTGCCCTAGCCTGGGCTGTTTTTAGGCCTGGTTTGTCTCTTTGCACTCTTTCTAGTCACTGGAACGTTTCTTCTTTCACCTGCAGGAGCAGGATAAGTGTATATGAATCTGCTCTTTAAAGAAGAGTGGATGCAGTCTTCATACCTGGCTAAAGCATGTGCGATTTGGTGAGGTGATGGCCAGAGGGCCTGGGTCAGTAGAGCCAGCTTTAGATGCATATGCACTGGTGAGATAAGAGCTGGAGGTTTCCAGAGCCTCAGGCAGGTGAGGAGGTGAAGAACGGCTCAGCAGGGGTCACTCAGCCCTGCCTAGAGACAGCGCGCATAATACAGGCACAGATATGCCAACTACTGACATTTACAATGTGCCGCCGCTGTGTTATTTCACACTGCGTTATTTCACACTTCCTGGTAAATATGAGAATTTAATAAGGAAATATTTTAATCAGGTGAAGAAATGCAACAGTTTCAGAAAGCTAGAAGATCAGATTGCTGATTGCATTCAGGGAAGGAGCATCAACGGTAAAATGTGTATCATCAGTGAAAGAGCATATATTACACATACGTCCAAAAGGTCCAAAAGTCTGAGACTACTTGTGAAAATGCTTCTATTTTGCATTATTTCGTAGTTTAGAAATATTTACATGAATTTCAGAATTTCTTAGTTTTTGCTATTTCTCCCATTGCCTGAATGACTGTGCGCACTCCCACAAGTTTGTGCAAAGGCCTATGGTGAGCAGATCAAATCCACCTGAGAGTTGTCTGAACACGAGCTTCAGTGGGAGAGATAAGACTTTAAAAAAATCTGACCTTTTTGAACAAAGGCCTTAACATGGTCAGTGTCAAAATCAAAAATGAATCTATTCAAAAGGCATTATTTGGGTGGTAGATCATTCTCAGCACTGCAGTGACGTGCATGTTAGTGTGTGTTGCGCTGGTACGAATGGATCAGACAGAGCAGTGGTGCTGGAGTAAACACCTCAGTGTCACTGCTGGACTAACCAAAAACAGCCAGCCAACAGCATCCTGTGACCACTGATAAAGGACTAGAGGATTGCTAACGCAAACTATGCAGCAAGAAATGAGATATTATCTTTGACTTTATATGTACAAGGTGGGCCAATAGAGTGGACAGTGAATGGACACAGTGTTTAAAACTCCAGCAGCACTGCTGTATCTGATATACTCATACCTGCACAATGCACACTAACACACAATCACTGGTCCTGCGGGGGTCCTGACCATGGAAGCAACCAACAGGGTAGAAGGGTAATAAAAGGGTAGGAAAATGATAGGGTAAAGTAATAATGTAATTGTAGAACTACAACGTGCACCTATATGGCAAGTACCGCTGGTAAAATGGAAAATGGAGTATATATATATATATATAGTCTTTTTAATAAAGCCAATACTGAATGAGTCATTAAATGAGAACAGTGCCAAATGACATTTTTTCATGTCGAGGAATCAGTTTGTTGGGCTCCATAAATTCAATTACATATTGCTCTTTGTAAAAACATCTTTTACCACTTTAATAACTATTTTAATTTTTGTTGTGTCAAACAACATTGAGAAGTGCAGCTCCATCATAATGAGCTTGTGTCTGAGGGGTGGAATATTTCAGGCCAAATTGGACTTTCTGTTATCAAGGTTAGTCCTTTTAACATCAGTTTTTTTTTACAGTAAATTACATACATTTTCTCTGAGTATTCCAAAAATGTAAAAAAAAAACTTTTCTATAAGAAGGACGTTATGCTTGATACACCCTGTCAAGTATCCATCAACATACAGGAACTCTTCTGAAGGCTTACATGACATCACTTTCTCTGCGTCGTGTCATTTAATGTGGCAGTACGTTGTTTTCATTGTTTTTTATGGCTGAATAATTTGATGGGATGGGGTGGAAAGTAAAATTCAAGGACACATAAATTATGACATTTTTCTTGAATGTGTTTTATAATAAATCTATACATGTGTTAATGTTGAAACAGATATGCATTTGAGCATGGCAAAGGATTGATTCTGAAATATCGTTTATGTAGTGATATCTATATATGGATCTTAAAATGCACGTATACTTTTTTTTTTAAAATGACATACTATGATTAAAACTGTTCGTATTGTGTAATGTTTTGATTTATATATATTCAAGCTTGAAAAACACAAACATCATTTTTGTGCAGCAAATGTTGAACAACAATGAACTGGCACTCTCTGTATGGAAAGACTCTTCTATATAGTACCATGAAAAGATTATATGACTGTTGTAGGTGCTATATAGAATGATTTAAAAACATTTTTATAAAAAAAATTTTTAACCTTTTTCACAGTAACCATAAAATGCTACTTCTACCAATTTTGGAGGTTCCTAGGTTGGATGTTTTTTTTCTTAAATACTGTTGGTAGAATATATTTTGATGAAAATGTGTATGATTACAAAAACAAAACAAGTGTACCTGCAGAAAGTGGCTACAGAATACTGTACAAGAGATTCATCATGGAGATAATAATAATAATAATAATAATAATAATCAATGCAATAAATTATATTATAACTTTGTGGAGGCTCTTGTAGCCTACCTAAAATTCATTAGCACTATTAAAAGAACTTCAAAGAACACACACACACACACACACACACACAAGGCCGCTTCTAAGCTGCTTCTCCTTCTGGGTCACGGGGTTGCTGGAGCCTATCCCAGCTGTCACCAGGCAGAAGGCAGGATACACCCTGGACAGGTCGCCAGTCCATCGCAGGGTGCCAAGTCAAGTTAAACATTTAAATTCTTCTTCGAGTTCTCATGGTTCCATATTACTATTGTCTTATCTAAAGAACCCATTACGAAGCCCCTTTTTAACTGTGTGGCAACATATTTGTGATGCTGGTTGTTCTTTGCGGTGAACATGGAGGAATGTACTGAACCCGTACCAAGCTTGCTGTAGTCTTGGCAGTAAACCACTCCTCACACTGAAGCACAGGTCACATGTGAGGTCATTCTGGAGGCTAAGGTTTGCCCAGTGCTGGGAATGCTGTATCTGAGGCCCTGTCGAGGGCAGCATTTCAGCTTGGTTGACTTTAATGTGTTTTTTTTAGCCTTTGGGAAGCTGTTTATCAACTCCATTTTCCCCACGCAACTCTAAAATGCAGAAAATTAGATTTCTCACAAGTTCACACAGCGGTGGCTCCAGACGTGCTCTACCGCAACACGTGCGAAAGGATGCAGAGATAGGTGTGCTGCTCTTCTCCGCTGATAAATATGACAGTCTTTCACTGCCTTATCTGATGGAATCACACATCTGCAAGGGAAGCGTGGTAAGACACACATAAACATAAATATATCTTATCTGTGGGGGATCTATAAAAGCCAGTGCTTCTTTATTAACCTGAATACATGCCTGATATGGGGGGGATTGCATGAAAACCTAAAGGAGGTGTGTGTGGAAGAGAAAAGATAGGCGAGATAAATATGCTTTTTTTCCCTCAACATTCGTTCTCTGTGCCTCGCCTTAATTTGCTGTCATTATAACCTATTGGGAGTTAGCTCTTGGCAATAAAGAGAGAGAGAAGAGAGACAATTTCACTGTCAGCCCCCCGGCACAATAATTTGATTTGTGGCTGTGGCAGGTTGGAGTGTGCAGACTGACTCAGCCGTGCTCTGTGTTTCAAGGTTACAGTGGGAGGACTGCTTCATCTCCTGCAGAGAAGCTTCCATCTTCCCCCTCTCCACCTCTCCCCCTCACACACACACACTCTCTGCACTCAGCTTTGCATCTCTACAGAAGGGCCGTCCTATGTGGTGTTATTACCGTACCGCATCATCCTTTACAGCATGTGCATGCAGACCGCACCAACCAGGCTGTACTGGGCCCTGCGCCCCTGCCCCTTTGCCCTTCATATCTTACAATGCTGTACGCAGTACTAGCTTATGAGTCATGGCACTTTAAAATATGCCCTGTTTCACAAAGGTCACAAGCTGTCAAATGTTATATGTTATGATGATGCATAAAAAATAGGTAGACAATATGATGGTAGCTAGAACATTTTGTTCCCTGTATATTGAAGGTGTGGTAGCAACGCAGTACATCCTACATTCTTAGCAAAAACAATTCTACACAGCACTCTGCAAAAAATCGGAGACCACCTTTCATTGACTTTATGTCTGGTCAAATGGCCATTAAATGCATGATATTCACTTTTCTAAGAAGATTGGATATAAGATAATACAGTTGCTTGAGGAAGGAGAAAGTCAAAGGAAAATAAGTGAAAACACAAAAGTTTATTAGCTGTATATTAAAGATCTAGAGGACCATTCATCATCAGATAAACAGCACTTAAGCTTTCATCTTTGAGAGAGAGGAGAAAATCAAAATTCACTGTTGCTTCAGATCTGAAAAAAATCCTCCATCCTTCCACTGTGAGAAGATAACTTAACACTAAGGGTCTGAAAGGATGTGTAGCTGTCAAGAAGCCCTTACTGAGAAAAGGGAAGAAACAAAAAACAAAGAAAATCTGCAGACCGAACAAAGAAGCTGCTGACGTTCTCAGATCAATGGGCCACCACAAGTTTAGAACTGTTAGAGAAAGGGGTGGCCAGGTTAGTCCCATAGATCGTATTAGGGTGGCACACTGCTCGGGAAATAACTACAAACATAGACATAAAAAATAAATAAAATAGCACATTAAAATTACATTAAAAAAGTGATGCATTGTTTTTTTCTATACATGATTAAACTGTCCATATTTTCACATGAGTAAATCCAGAATGCAGCAGCATGGCTTGTCTTCAGCCTTTCTAAGTTCACTCATGTTACTCCACAGCTGCGCTCCCCTCACTGGCTTCCTGTAGCTGCATGCATCAGATTTAAAACCCTGATGTTTGCCTACAAAGCCAAAAATGGACCAGCCCCTCCCTACCTGATGGCAATGGTCAAAACTCGAACTGTACCCTGAGCCCTTCAAGCTTCAAGTACAGCTCAGCTTGACCCGCTATTCTTCAAGACGCGTAGAAGACAATCTTCAACACTTTTCTCTATGCTGAACTCCCACTGGCTCTCCGAACAGCAGACACATCTCTTTTTACAGCACTTAAGTGAGCACTAAGTAAAATAATTATTGAAACGCATTGTATTGCACAATGTTTAATACTGTTTCTTTTCTCTAGGTATCAACATCAGCTTTTGTTTCTAGCAGTATCTGAGCTCAGGACCAGCTTTCTCTCCAACGTATTTGTAACTAGTGAAGATACTTTCTCTGTGTATACAACAAAGCGCTTTTTGAATGTCGCTATGGATAAGAGCATCTGCTAAATGCTGTAAATGTGAATGTAAAATATTACGGCTAGTACAACTACTGCAGAAAGTGAAAATCAAAACTGTGGCTATGTAACATATTTTAGTCATTCGGTTGCAAATGGCAAATTTGAATCAAGCAATTGAAATGCATCACTTTTTTGTGATCAATTTCTTATTAGTTTTTAACAAATATCATGATGTAGCTTACATTCCCCTGTAATGCAGACAAACATGAGTAAGTACAGTCAAAATTACAGTCAACAAAAGCAAATGAGAAAAATAAAGAATGAGTTTGTCTATTTGGTTAATATTAAATCCTTCAGAGCCGATGCAATCGCAGGATCTTCATGGACATCAGATAACGCAACACTTTTTCAGTTCTCAGCGCTAACTTTAAGAAAAACAGTTCATGTAGAGAGGCCATAGATGTTATTCATTTAGACTGTCGCCACTACAGCTTATACATGAGTCTAATGATTAGAAAGCTAGCCAGGCAGCACTATTTAATGTAACTTACAACACATGGACGTATTCAACTGTAAAATGTAATTCATCTGCATGACAAATGATTATAACTGAGTAATTTTTATAGTTAACTCATCTTACTATCACATAGTCTACTACAATATTTAACTCACAGAGCAGCACTGCTGAAGGAACCTAGTGTACATTCACTCACCTGTTTACTGGTAAATTGTATATACATACATATATACATACATATATACAACACATTCTCTATCATAGAGATAGCCCTGTAGAGACATGTGTATTGTCTGATTACAATGCCACAAAGAACCATTTCAGAACTGCAAAGAATTGTTTAAATTTTCAATAAGTTCTTTGGGTTGTCATGGTTCTATAAGGAACCATAGACTTTTTTAAAGAAGCCTTGAAGAACTCCTTCTTGATATTCTTTGCTAACCTCTTCTCTCTTCCTTTATTCAATCAGAAAATATTAGAAAATAGTAGAGGATGTATTGCAGCACAAGGCCTGGCTAGTATTTGCTCCTTAGGTTGACATTTTGTAAATTATGTGGCAGTTTAATACTGCTACATAATCTACAGCCTGATTTCAGCCAAGTTGTAAGTCACGAAGTGTTGCAATGATGCGTACAATGCAGACAATATGGTGATAACTAGAACATTTTACTCCCATAATGCTGTAGGTATTGCAGCAATTCAATATACATTAGCAATATACATTACTGATATTCTCTCATATCTTATCTTCTCATGTCATCTTTGTTCCTTTATTCTTTTATGCATTAGAGAATACAGTTAAGCATAGAGCAAAAATGGGGAACATCAGTCCTTAAGGGTCAGATTCTTGCACGGTTTGGTGATTTTCCTGCTCAAAAACATCTGATTCAACTAGGTTAATTGTCAAGTTTAATTGGTGTGGTATATCAGTGAAATCAACAAACTGTGTTGGACTTTGGCCCTGAGTTCCCCTCCACCGGCATAAAACATATGGTATTTATTTATTTATTTATTTATTTACTCTCATCTGAATTTATTCTCTTTTTTTAAATAATGTGGCACTTCAACACTAGTTACAATCCATGAGTCCAAGAAGCCCAGAATAGTGAGGGACTATGGAGACAGAATATGGAAAGTTTTTTTTTTCGATCACAAATCACAGATGTGCAGAGACATTACATGTAGCCATGTCTCGTGCTGTGCTTCGTGCTATAATACACTAAATAATTGTTTTGAAATCAGTAAAGATCTACTAGAGATTTCTGTGCATTCAATGAACAGTAGAATCCAGCAGAATTATTCTTTCTTGAGTGCACACTCATTTGTCCTTGGGCATATACAGAGCATCTATAATAAAGACCTAAACAACGGACCTTCTTTTCAAGGTCCTCATGACATTGGCAAAATGAAAAATTAAAGCAGTAGTTCAATGAAAAATAAACAAGTGAACAGAATAGCAGCCACTACATGGCCAAAAAGAGCTAGCATTTGACCCAGCATGTTTTGATTTAGTTCAGGTTGCTTGCTCAGACCACTGACCAACAGGCACGAACAGACACACGGTCAAACTCAGAGGCAGAACCACTTAAACGGGGTGTCAAACATATGGTGTCAAACAATCCGGGACTGGCCAGATTATGGTTTGTATCTGGCATGCCAGTTGAATTTAGAATCCATGTTCTAAATTAAAATCATCTTATGGGCTGACACAACACGCGACCAGCCACTGCTTACCAATCATCGCTAACTATACCTTCTGACAATTGAATAAAAATTCTGGCAAATCTCTTCAGACCAAACCTGCAGTGAGAACAGTGATGTCCGTAAACTTATGCTTGGTTACTGTGTTTGCTAGCTTCCATTTTAAATGTCTAATGATAAATAACCTTTCAGTACAATGTCATGGTCATCTAACTAGCTTTTCTTAGCTTAGCTGCTGACATTGATGACAGATTAGATTAAACAGTACTGTGTGCTTGTTTAAGATTAAAGCATGCCATTTTGGTGATAAAAGTACTTTCCATTCCATGAAGTCTGTTAAAAGACCTTGTGTGTAAGGTGAAAATTCATTTAGCAAATAGTGTCAGCGTCTACCGTGCCACCAATTAACTTTAGTCTGACTGTCTAATCTGTTTTGGAGGTGATATTTGGCTTGTTACTTAAAATGAGCTAGACATCCCTAGTTTAGTGCAAAGCATTAAGCAGGTATTACATTATATAAGATTTACAGAGGAAATGCAAGATGCAAATTCAATGGGGCTCATGGGCCACAGAGTGGCTGCAGTGACCAGCCTCCCTAAATTCTTTATTAGGCCCCTCATATAGATATTGATGCAACTATGCTCCCATGACTCACAGAAAGGTCCAATTTTTTTAACATGCCTCACCAATTACCTTAAACCGGGGGTTTCCAATCTTGTCTGCAAAGGGCCAGTGTGGCTGCAAGTTTTCATTCCAAACGAGTAGGAGCACACCTGATTCCACTTGTTTAATCCATTGCTCAGCCTTCAAACAACTGATCATGTGCAGTCCTGCTTTGGACCTGGAAGTCCTGGAATTAAAACCTGCTGCCACACCGGACAAGATTGGACATTGCTGGCTTAAACCTACACTACAAAGACAATCCTAAGGTCTATTTATCTCCCTCTTGTTAAGTTGGCTTGAAAAGTCGTGTCATAGGAATGGCCTCACAACATCTTAGCAACTACGTGGGATACCATGGAAATGGCCTAGCAACACCTTAACAACCATCAAGGATATAGTTGCAATGGCCAGATAACATCTTAACAACCACCTCTGATACCATAGCAACGGCCTAGCTACACATTAGCAATCACCTACCCACCACCAAGCAATGCCCTAACAACAAGCTGGAATGCCATAGCAACCTTGTAACAACACCCTGGAATTACTATAAAAATCTAATTAAGTTATTGAAAACAATATACAGTGTCCTATAACTGCTTTAACTTTTGAAGTGTTATTAGCTGGCTTTGTTAAGCCACCTTAAAAGTTTGTTCACAAACGTCCTTTTTCTAGTTCATGCATCTCATCCATGGTAACCGTTTTCTATCAGAATCTTAATCTACACGATATATTCATTATTCATAATTCTACAATCTTAAAAGATCAAAATGATTACATTTAAATTAACATCATGCAGCCTCCCTGTTTGGTCAGTGAAATGACAGACAGCTGAATATGATGCATAATAATTTCGACCCATAAAGGTAGTCTAATCTAAACATTTTGCTTAATGTTAAACGCTAGTGGGTGGAGTGGCATGCCTTAAGAGTATTAGCTTGTTTGAGCCATAACAACAGCAACTGAACAAGCAAATTACAGCGTCATTTGCTTCCTGTGGGAACTAAATGTACTTCTTCTATGGCACAATAGAAAAGTGCGGTCCAAAAAAGGGAGTACACTTATCTCGAATGGCATGTGTGCACTGATTTTACACACAACCTTGTGTCACCATGCTGTGATACAGTAAATAATCATTTTGAAATCATTAAGAAATTATTCAACGTTTTCTGAAACCACTCAAAGGGAGTATAATTCACAAAGAAATGGCTGATCCAGCAAAATGTGTGCGTGTTTGGGGTGGCTTCCCACTTAATAATAGAGATGATGCCGCTCCTTTGTTTGCCTTTAATGTACCCACTCTGCATACAAAGCAGCATGGTAGATAAAGTGAGTGTGTATCATATTAGTATACACTGCCAGCTAATGTAGGCAGGAGGTCTCATATTGAAACCGGAGGGGCAGAGCTGGAACGTGTGCCTGGGCCACCCGGTCTGTGCACTGTACTGATATTGCAGAGCTGCGAAGCACATTGATATTTATCAGAGCCTTCCTCTGAGTCATCTCACTGATGCCATCGGGCTGATGCTCAGCATTCATGCTGGAGGCTCTACTATTGTGTGAAATGTCAAGGTGTAGGAGGGATTGACAAATGCACAATGCTAGGCAGACATATATGCACGGAAATCACACACAAATACCACCTTATGTTCAATTGGCTTTGCTAGGGCCCATGAATGATTACATGGACCTCTGCTTGTCAATGCAAGAACACTTATGCAGAAGTGACTCTGCAGTGCCAGAACTCGTAGCAAAGGTTTCATTGCCTAACCTGTCCCAAGGCCTGCTGCAATGAACTTTACTATAGAAAAAAGGCTTCAGATAGCATAAAAAACATCTATCTCATGCGTGTCCCAACCAATTCAACCTATGTCACCTAAGCAGTGTTCTTTTGCTCATGCTTTTGCTATACAACATGGCATGTGTGCACTGAGTTCACATGCAACCTTGTCTGACCGTGCTGTGATGCACTTAATAATTACCAAAGTCATGTGCGTCTGTAGTTCACCTTCAAACTCACCTTTCCACTTCCTATAAAATATAAAAGTGAACAGAGTTCACTGGAGTTATTCCCTCATAATAAAAAGTGCCTGGTGGGGTAGTTGGGATGCTGGACATCACCTTTTTCCTGAAATATATTTGAAATACAATATTGTGCACAAGTCAGAGACTACCCTTCGTGTATGTAATTTGCAGTCAAAACAGTCAGTAGTACAGGTTATTTACATTCCAGCATCAGGAAAAAAAGTAAAAAACATATTTAACAGGAAATTACATAGAAACCTCAACAACAAAAGATTACATCACATTGTCCAGTATTTTCTGTGTCCAGCCTTTACCTTTATTACAGCTTCCATTCTTTTCAGGAGACATCGTTCAGTTTTTCAAGTAAATCTGCAGGAATATTTTTCTCAGTACAAGTTGTATTTTCTGCTTCTCACAATCCAAGAAATCCCAAACACATTAAGTGATGCTGAGGTCTGGACAGTGGGGTCACCAGTCTATTAATCTGAGAACACAGCAGCTTCTTTGTTTGCTTGTTTGCCTTTTATTACTATTTCCTTTTCTCAGTAACAGCTTCATAACAGCTACACATCCTTTCAGACTCATAGTGTTGAGTTGTTTTCTCACAGTGAAATGGTGGGCAAATTTCTTCAGATCTGAAACAAGATCAAAGCTTGATTTTCTCCTTTCTCTCAAAGATGAAAGCTTTCAGTGCTGTTTATCTGATAGTGACAGTTTTGGTGGTCTACCAGCTCTTGCATGGTTGTTAGAAGTCCCATTTTCTCTAAACGTTTACATTTTATCTTTGAACCTCGTGTTTTCAAAACTGGGGGGTGGCACAGTGGCACAGTGGGTGGCGCTGTTGCCTCACAGCAAGAAGGGCCTGGGTTCGGTTTGGTTCCCCGGCTGCGTGACCAGGGTTCTTTGTGTGTGGAGTTTGCATGTTCTCCCCATGTCTGTGTTTCCTCCAGGTGCTCCGGTTTCCTCCCACAGTCCAAAGACATGCAGTCAGGCCAATTGGACACGCTAAATTACCCCTAGGTGTGGATGGGTGTGTAAATGTATATGTCTGTGTGTCTGCTCTGTGATGGACTGGTGACCTGTCCAGGGTGTATCCTGCCTTCGGCCCAATGACCGCTGGGATAGTGTATTTTCAAAACTGGAGTCAAAAGAAAAAGTGAAGTCAAAGGACAAAAAAATTCTTTTGACTTTCCCCCTCATTGCACAAGTGCATAATCTCATATCAGTTCTCCTCAGAAAAACCTCCTGAAGATTGAATAAATTATACTTAATAGCTGTTTTTACTGGAAATGTAATAAATGTAGTCTCTGACTTTTGCACAGTGCTGTATGGGGTTATTTCAAGTTCTGGGTGCAGTCTAAAGGCCTATATGTACATAACAATTACATAACTATGGCATTTAACGAATTATGTAAGTTGCGATGGGAGTGTGTGACAGTTGCTTAGTGGTAAACTTCCTCAAATCGTGAACTCAAATTCCTTCATGGCACTACTAAAAGGATTAAATATGAGAGAGCTGCAGGGTTGAATGTCCTTTCCCTTCCACTGTATTTTGTCCTCACATCCCTGAGTGAGACAGTTCCCCAAATTATGATGAAAACATCACTTGACATGTTAGTAGCCAATTTCGGGTTAGGATTTAGGAAACCCTTTAGAGTCGAGAAGAATTACTATTCCTTCTTGAAGGCAGAAACATTCCTCCTTAGACATGTAGACCATGTACAATGTCAGACAAAAGGTACGAAACTGTTACTGGGGTGGTACCCTCAAGGGTATGTGTTCAGTCCCTTTAGTCAGGGAACACAATTATTCTATTATCAATTAAATTTGCGAGATGTATTGACTCCACACACCCTGTCTCATTTCTAGGCTTATTTTATTTTATTGCTCTGTGTTAAAACTTTAGTTTATGAAAAGGTACAAAGTGTACCTCACCCCTGAGACCTTATTTACATAGTTGTACCTTAAAACATTGTTGTACCTTTGAGGGTACATTTACATTGTTAATACCTTGAACGAAAAGTGGACCTGCACGGCACATTTTTTTCTGGCAGAAGCAAAATCCAAAGTCGCTCTGCGTTTCTTCATTTACTCTACAAATTCTTACCTGTAACTGTACAGGATCTTTGCCATGCAGTGACGTTAAAATGTTACAAATAAATAAATCATTTTTTTACATTTTTACACTTGCCAGGGGTATTCAACTTAAACTTGCGTGAATGAAGACAATGTTTACCTTTAAACGCTTGACCATTAATGATTAGTCCAGGCAACTAAATAAATGAACTAAAATAACTAATAAACTAAACTAATGAAATAAAATAAGACACATCAAATATGCTTTGATAAATGATTTTGTTTTGGGCATACCTTTATAATGCAGTGACCATTTTAAAGTTGCATGGCCACTGACAGGGACACAGGTAGTTGGGGTGCTGTGAGTGTGGCAGCACACACAAATTTCAAGATAATCAACTTTACTACAGAATTTTTGTTTGGTTTGCTTGATTTGGTCCACTGAAAGGCTTCGATGGGTCTGCAGCTGGACCCCAAACCAGCAGTTAACGACTCCTGCCAACTGACTCTTGTGCATGTAAGAAAACAAATCAAACGGATATTAATTGAATTTAGCCATTTTTTAAATGTATTTAAAATATTAATGTTGAAAAAACATAATTATCATTCAATTAACATTGAAACAGCTGAAGTAAAAAAAGTTAAATAAAAGAGAGTCAATTGTGTTTTTCCAAGTCTCATAGGATTTCCATCTGGAATCATGAGTTGTACACCCGAATAAATTGAATAATCTATTGTAGATAAAATAGGATATATCCCACATTACTCAACTATTTTTTTTTTTTTTTTGAAGATTCTTATATTTAAAGATTTTATTGGCTCCTTTATTGTTTTATTTTCCTTCTCTGTGCTGTTTTTCCTCCTAGGCTATTCTCGCTTGGTTGTATGCTTATATTATATATTGGAGTCACGTCCAGCTTCGTTGTTGTTGGTGTTGTCACAGTCTTTGTTGCTACTACACTGACCACTTTTAAAGCCAACTCGAGTAAAGTAAGTTGGACAACATAAATTATGTCAACACCAATAAATTAAAAAAAATAAAAAAAAATTAAAATAAGTTTAATGACCTTGAGTCGGAAATTATGATTAAATTGATTAAATTTAGTCAATTTAAGTAAATTATGTGTTGCCTTATTTTGAAAAAAAAAAAGTGAAAATACTTTCAATTGAATTCAAGTAAAGAATGATTTTGAGTGACTTCAGTGTAGGTTTGGTAGAGTTATTTACTGACAACAGATTACCTGTTAAATAATGTAATCTGTAATCTAATCAAAAGGATTATGATATTAAAGTAATGCATTTGCTTCCCCTTAACTTTTGAATTGTTTGTCTTTTTAAAGTCATAGAAGTAAATAAAGAAAAGAAAAAATTTGTTTCAACATGATGACTAGCTGAAAAGAAGGCGACCAGATAAAATGCACTGTTCAGTAAAATGAACTGATACATTATAAGTGACATTAATGGTCTACACTTTACGTGTGCTATGTGTTTGTAAATATTTTTTGTGGAGTAAATTAAAGGCATGTGTAGTTGGGAAAACAAAAAAAATAAAGAAATCATGTCTTATCTTTTCACTGAGAATGTGGTGCAGAACTGCAGAGGTAGGAGCATGAGCAGCTGATACTGTGTCTCACACAAACATTGATCTCGCATTCAGCGGAACGGTCAAATCTGGAGCAATAAATGAATTGCATTACATAAAGATGATGTCTGTATGTAAGTCGCTCTATTTTTATAACGGAATACAGTTACCTTTTTTACATATCCTGATTACGTAACACCATTACACGTATTCAATTCCTTCCCAACTCAACTCTGCTCAGACACATAAGTAGGTCTGTTTTTAGTGAATTGAGGCACATGTGTGATGGCTTATGTACGTGGTTCTCAACCTGGCAGTTCGTGAGACAGTTTTGGGAGGTTATGGTTGTTGAAAAATGAAATACAATGTATTATTGATAACATTTTTGAAAGGATGTTTTCCCTAAAATCTCCTACACCAATGTTATTGTTGGTTGTGAGTAATAAAATAAAAGAGAGAGTGGCTGCATGAGTGGATGAAGGACATGGATGGTGACAGCAGCAGTGCTCTAAACTGCTCTAAAAAGTGTTCACATATCGTTGCCATCTAAAAAAACAAAAAAAAAAACAAAAAAAAAAACAAGTGTATCTATTCTTTGCTAATTTTAGTTTTCTAGATCATTTAAAATCAGATGGTCTTTACATTGTGTAAAAAAATTTCTTGATGAATGAACCAACAGAAATGCTCCAAAATTGCATTGCATAAGATTTCTTTATATCACTTAAAGTGTACACTTAGAGCATTTTTGCCCTCTCCTTTAAATTTGCCATTTTGAAGATACTTGCTTTTCCTTAGACAGCGACAGTATGAGGTCTTGTCTTGTCCATATATAGAGTAAAACATGCCGTTCATCACATATGAGAATGTCTTTTTGTTTATTATTGTTATTTTTCATTCAGCTTTAAGAAAAGAACTGTCAGATGTCTGCAAACATACATTTTAGGACTTATCTCTTTCATGCATGGTGTTCATGTATGTGGAGGGTTACATTTTGATCATGATATGAACTTACAATTATAATTATGATATTTTGAAAAAAAAATCTTACATCAAAGGGATTTATAATTGTTATTTTGTTACATGGTCAGCATATATTTGCTATACGGTCAGCAATATCAAGCATTTGGCTGACTCCTAGCTTGGAAAACACTACGAAGTGGACTGCAGAGTTAGGATGTGCACTCTGACTAATTTTGATACTTGAGTATCCATAAGAGTTAATGAACGGGTGGTTAAACTCAAGGAAGATAAAAATCACCAACAAAAAGAAAAACAAACAACAGACTTTGTCCAAAATTAGCATAGGGCTGTAGGCTTACTTTTTAAAAGCATGGATGTGAAGAAAACTGAAAATCCCTATTTAGGTGAAAGCAATGTAATTGTAGTGATAATTTACTTCAGTACAAGAATTATACACTAATTAAGCGATAGAACACGAGAGGGAGTGTGTTATCGAGAAATAACATCACGGCTGTGATGTTATATGTGATAACACACGACCTTGAGTGTTCTATTGCATTTATACAACAGTTAAATAAATAAAGTAAGAAATTAATAAATTGGGCCGTGAACGTGTCATTTAATATGTTCTAATGTTGGCGATTCCTTCCACCAAATTATAGTTCCTTAATGAGCAGCTTGTTGCTACATCACAGTACTGAGCTCCGCTCACTTGCTGCACAGACAGCAGTTCGTTCTCCAGCTCCTTGCACTAAATTCTGAAACTGTCATCACCACTGAGCAGCTTTTTTGTTTTTTTATTGCGGCAGGTTTATGGTTCAGTCTGATTTGGTCAGACTCTGAAGATCAGACTACACGTTTGGCGAACGGTGTTCAGTTCACGTCTGGCTAATTCCAGGTTGTTTAGGTGTTCTTCTGTCACAGCTGCCAACTGAAAAGCTGCTCAGTGGTGAGGACAGTTTGGGAATTTAGTGTAGTCTCATCTTCAGAATCTGACCAAATCGGCTGTCGGTCAAATGTGATCTTAAAAGTATCCATTTTCTGTTTGTGCGCAAAATAAGAAGTAAAAACTTTCAAATGGCATGAGCGTCTCCTACAGCTGTCAAACCCGTTGCTTAGCAACGGCCTCTTAGTGATACAATGTTGGTGAAAAACCCGTGATGTTATGGCAAAATAACAGCACGGTTAGAACGCTTCTCAACCAATCAGCTTGCTTGGCCGGAACTGTTGTATAATAAACATATAACTGAAGTAAGAGTAAATAAGTTGTTTGCTTGAAACATACTCTTTTATTTGTATATCCACAATTATAATCTGAAAATATTTGTTGACTTCAGCTACATCATTGGAAAGTTAACTTGGAGAATGTGTTGTATGTGATGGTATATACAGCACCAAAAAAGAGTTCTTCCAATGTTAAAAACTTGATGTCGTATTAATAGCAGAACCCTTTTTGGTGCTAAATAGAATCATTTTCAAAAAGATGTTATACCATATACAACACATTCTCCTTTAATATGAAGAACAATTTCACCATGCAAAGAACCTCTTCTGTCTTTTCTCTCTTTCACTTCTCCTCTTGCTGCTCACTCCACTTATCTTCTTCCTCTTCTTCCGTACCTCTTCATGCCTCACTCTTCTATCCATTTGTGACAGCCCTTTTTTGTGCCAGGTTAACCCCATGGCCATTACTGAATCTAGCAGAAGTACTCAGATGCACTATGTCGGCTTAAAAACCACAGTAATGCTCAGCCCTATAGGCCACATAGTGGCCATACAAACTCCAATGAGAGGAGCTACAATCTGCTCTTAAGAGAGTTGTTCATTAGTCATAACCATTGGTTGGAAACTCTGGCAGTTAGAAAAGAAAGGCTTTTTTTTCTTTCATTTTATAATGGCCAGACTGAATTGTTCAGCGTATGAGGCTGAGCCTGAGTGAAAGTTGAATGGAGCTGCGGCTCAGGTGAAGGCTGCCGCTGAGCCGAGGGCAGTTGGACTGAGGCGGCTGGTTAAGCGGCTAAGTGCGGCCGTGGGAGGCTCGGATGAAGAGGCTGAGAAAGAGATCGTCTGCTGGCAAGGCCACTAATGTGAATCATTTAGTGCTAGTCTGCTCTTCTTCTTCACCTCTTCCCAGAGAAAATGACTCTGAGTTTGGGATCAGATCGCACAGAGGGGTAAAAAAAAAAAAAA
>JAILXH010164941.1:52431-62939 GCA_023558415.1 Piaractus mesopotamicus
ACTCAAGCCAAATAGAATTTAGAGCTAATTCCGTGGCTTATTTTCAAACAATTTGTTTAAAGTAATGATTTCATAATGCTTCTGAAAGTGTAAATGGAGGTCAGGGCAATTCGCTGGTCTGATCAGAGGGAAAATCAATTACTTTTTTCATTCTCCCTCTAAACTTATCAAACTGAATGGGGTGAACCAGTGCAGAACTCTTATTTATCCAAGGACGTGTCCTTTTGTCCCTATTACTCTCTCTCTCACTCTCTCTCTCTCTCTCTCTCTCTCTGTGTGTGTGTGTGTGTGTGTGTGTGTGTGTGTGTTTGCAAGCAATTCCTGCTTTCTAAACTGATGTAGGTACAAATATGTACTTTTCACCTGGGAAAAACTTTTTTAAGGTACACAATTAGACCTTAAAACCACTGTTGTACCTTTAAGGGTACATTACATTGCTATTCTTCTATCAGCAAAACGAGTGCATGAAATTAAAGTAAATGAAAGTAAATGTGCAGTTTTTGTTAATGACATCACAAAAGCAGTTAAACGAACAACCTGGTTTTGCAACTTAATTTCGATATGTGAATGGTTATTGACTGGGGAGTGAACAGTAGGTTAAGAGACTTTAACAGTGTTTACATACTATGTTGAACTATTGTATTTCAATAATGTCAGGAAAATGTATTTTTCCATGATATGGGCCCTTGAAGAGAAAACATTACAGTTTTCTTTTTTGCTGGTGCGTGATGCAGTGTTGTTTAGTGTGGCAAGTAATAGGCAGCGCTGGGCTTTAAGTAAGGATGAATTAGCAAAGTTGTGGGCGGCTTCATTTTACACTACTATGGATTTAATGGGATGTTTTAATTTACTAAATGAATCATTTACAATACATGACAAAAAGACAAAGTCTAAATGTAAATGTACGGAGTTAAAAGTATGTTTTTTTCTCTTGGAAATGTAAATTGAGTACAAGAGCTACATTTTAATAATATTCAAGTAAAGTACAGATCTTCCAGAATAACACTTGTAGGGGAATTCCACCATTTTTTAAAAAGTTTTGTACAATTAAATCATTAACATGTCATTCTGATTGGTTTGATGTGAAACGCCCTGTTCTAGAAAAACAACATAGTAGGGCAAGTTGCCCCTTTTAGAGACTTTCATTCTGAACTACCTGCCCCTACATTCTTGACACATATGTGTTAAAAACAACACATTCTGTCTCTAAATAGTGTGTGTTCAGTTGGAGATGTTAAAAGTAACACAAAATGTGTTGAAATATTTATGGATAATACAATTAAACACAATTTAAGAGGTAACACAAGTTAGTGTGTTGTTATTTAACACATCACTTTTTAGAGTGTGCTGGGGTAGAAAGCCCCCCTAGATGATTTGCCATCTAAGCTTTACAGAATTGTGTTAATCAAAGAACAACATGAAAAACATTATGAAATTGAGGCCTGTCAATAAATGTCAGTAAATCCTCTTCATTTTAATTATGTATGACAAAAGACAAATGACTGTAATAGAAACAAGCACTTCACTAATACATTAATTAAGCAGTCACTGTGATACATTACTTACATCATGAATTACACAATCACGTGAATGTGTTACTATTTATTTTGTTTTATTTAATTTATTTATTTGATAACCTGTCCAGTGTATTTCCTGCAAACAACATTTTGTCTTCAAAATTGAAATCTAACAAAATAATTTATTTGTGGCAATATGCGAAATTTGCCTAATATGCCTTGTGCTCCATGTCTAGGTGGACTTTTTACCCCAACTAGCTGCCCCTACCTGGAGTAGAAAGCCCCCTAGATGATTTGTCACTTAACAGAAAGTATAATTAGAATCATCAAAGAGCAACTCAAAAAAAATGTATATTTTTACCCTGTAATCATGTTTTTCACAATCTATCTTGTGTAACCTAGTACAAATGCATAGATTACTATTTCCAGTGACAAAAAAAAAATTGATCAGCTGACTTTAGAAAGTTTCCAAGGGAATAAATCTGTAACATAGGAGGTGATGAGGCTGGATGCAAGTGTAAGTTGCTTTAATTTAAAACAGATATCAAAGGGTCCAGTAACAGAGGTTTGTAGAACAGACAAAGCCATGGTGACACAAGACCAGGGACCACAGGCAACAGCAATAGAGTAACATAGACAATGCAAGTCAAAGGGACTGAGCAAAAACAGGGGTATAAATACACTGAGGGGGAAACGAGAAACACCTGGGACTAATGAGAGGCCGGAACAACAGACTACAGGCAGGTGGAACAGATGACAAGGGTGCAGGACCAGGGAGGAGAAACAGACCAAAACAATAACAAAAGCACATGGCACAAGAAAACAAAGGCACTTGGCAGATGTAAACAAAAACACATGGCACTGGGAAACAAGAAAAACAAGGCTAAGACAGAGAAAGACAAAAACAAGACATGACGATACAAATCCCAGCAATGCAGTGCTCCAGGTGAAATTTAAAATCACTTTAGACATGATTTAGAAAAATTAGACCATAGACTTTCAGTGAATGTGTCAAGACTAAATTTAACCCCATCATTGCATCAGGCGTGATAATAAGGGGCTACTTCTGATACTTGCTTCTGAGTATCCTAAAGTTCAGGCTAGTTAACTGTGCCACAATATACTATTGCAGCCTAGCAACTCATGTGCTGTTATTACAGCAAAGTTTTTGTTGTTATAGATTTGCATTGTCATATGATAAATTGTCTATTGGCTTCACTGTGATGTGTTTACTGTGTATAACTTGATTTTAGTTTCATTCATTAACCTGTTTCTAAAAGTTGTAGCATTTCTTTCGCATTTAAATTGAGCTTCTTAAGTATTTTCTCAAAGGCAACAACGTTCTTGTATCCAACATCCTACTTATTTCTGACACAATCAGTAGTCCTCTACATCTTTCTGACAGTTTTCTGATAGATGTTTAACATTTGTCACTGGCTTATTTTACTGATCTTTCCTTTGTATTATCTGAGTGCTTTTGCCATGTAATATATTCTTAGATACAGTCAGGCCCATAAGTATTTGGATAGTGACACAATTTTTGTACTTTTATCTCTGTACACCACCACAACAGAAATGACGCAGTCAAGATGTGATTGAAGTGTAGACTTTCAGCTTCAATTCAAGGGCTTTAAGAAAAAATATTGCATCAACCACTGAGGAATTACAGACATTGTTTACACTGTTCCGCCATAGTCCCTACACTAACAAGTATAAAAAAAGAGTCGACTCCAAGCGTCTCGATTTTTAGAGTCATTGGCCAGGAATAGACCCTGTCTCACAGATGTGTTAGGGGAAACAGACTGAGGGGAAAGTTTTTCTAATAGTTCAAATCTATTGATTAAAAGATTAAAAGTTTCTACTGTTAAAATAAGAATCACATATACATAATAAAAGAGTCGACTCCAAGCGTCTCGATTCTCAGAGTCATTGGCCAAGAGTCGAACACGCCTCACAGACGTGTTAGAGTGGGAGAGTCGACTCATTTGGAATTTAATCTCCTCCAGTGGCTAGGAAGCGTCGTTGGAGCTCAGGAGGCGACAGCATGAACAGTAGGAAGACTGAGTTGCTGCGATGAAGGTTTAAAAAAAGAAATCATAGAAGTAAGACAAATGTTTTCCCTAGGGGTTTTACAGTCCAGCAACATTTAGATTAAGTTAGAGTGTTGTGTTAGAGGTTCTTAGCTAACACTAAGGTAGCTAACGTTTGCACTGACGGTAGACAGGCTAATTTGCTTACCCCGTGGGCTTTAATGATAGGCTAGCTAATGTTAACGTTTGTGTATACTAGAAAAAAAAAAAAAAAACATTCAGACGTTAATTAACGCAGTAAGTCTGGCGTGGCCAACATAAAATATAACAATGTTTCACAAAATAACAATAATCGACGTAAACAAGTAGCTTATATCGCCAAGAAGCAACCATTAACTGCTGAATGAGTAACTCAGAAGACCGTTCGGTCGCCCAGCACTACATACTGCGGTCATTTAATGATCTTTTAAACTTTTTGTCGTATAATAATTTACATATCATAGCACTGTTAAATGCAAAAACCTTTTTAGTTATAAAATTACTACCGCGAGTCTTATATAACTCAAACCCAACGGTACCCGTCTTACCGCGCTGGGGCTGGATCTCAGATAGCTCCCTCCTCTCTACATAGTGCACTATGTAGGAATTTAAATACTGGCTCTTGCCCCACAACAGTGCTTAGTATAGCTGAAAATAGTCATTTGAGGTTTAGCCACATCCGTACTCGACCAATAGTGGAGTATTTGGCTTTAGAAGCTAGATTTTCAAGTTACATAGCACACTGTTTAGGTAGTATGGAGCCATTCGAGATTCTGCCTGGATTTGACACTGTTTCTGTGCTATATAACACAGACATTTGAAGCATGTAAGCCATTCAAGTGACATTATGCAGACTTGTATGTTGCAGTTTTACAGTGAATCGTATCGTGAGTACTTTAATTCAAGCCTGGGATATTACTGATAGAGTTGTTTAGCCTGTTAGCTAGCTGACCAGCCTGGTTCTAGTTAAGAAAATTAGTTGTCAGCCCATCAGACTAAACAAAAAAAAAAAACAGGCTCTTACTTTATTAGTACACTCGGTGGTCCAGGTGAGCAGCATTAGAGTTAAAGATTATTCCATTAGCAGCAAAAGGACTTTTCATGGCGCAGTATTACAGAATTCAGTTGTTGTGAGGTGGACATAGGCGTGTGTATGTAGTGTATTTTACAACAGCTTCGAACGTGGCTCAGCCAGTCAGATTTTAGGAACGGAACTCTCTGTTTTACAATACTTTTACTAATACTTTTATTCATAACGTCGCTACACAGTTACGTTAATACAACATAACTTATTGTTGGACAGAAGATGATGCAGATACTAGCTAGTTAGGTTGTGCTGCTAGCTTATTATGTTGGAGCTGAAATTGGCTTCTTATTCACCACCTTAAATGGTACAAGAAAATGCAGGCGCCTGAATTTAACGGCTACATCATTTAGGGTTCTGAATGTTTGAATTAAGAAGCTTTTAAGTTTTATCTTATTTTGGCCTTCATAAGCCCGGCTGTCTAAGTGTCCTTAGACTTTTTTTAAGACACAAGGAGTGTTGGAAAGAAAGAGAACAGCATGAGAAACAGCAGCATGAAACGGCGAATATAGGAAGAACTTCATGCTGGCACACTAAGGGATCATTTGTAATTTCCGTTATTCCACTGTTTATTTTGAGAACTTGAACAGGACAAAATAATATATTGTCATTTGAGTACTGATGAGAAATCATGTACCAGGTCATACAGACATATTTATTTGTGGCCAGGTAGTAATTATACTTGTAGTTCCTTTCTGACTAAAGGGATTTTCATTCTGAAGTGGTTAATTAAATGTTGCAGCAACGATGGATAGAAGAAGTTAGAGAGGAGCTTGACACAAAAGCAGCTTGTAGAGGACAGGAACTGACCATACAAGCAACAGAAACAGTAGAGGAGGTAAGAGCTGGCAGAAAGGGACAGAGGAAGACAATATAATGTAATATATTTTAGTGTTCTGATTCTGGACGTACCAGCAGATACAGATATATTTAGTTTTATCATTATAATATTATTACATTTTTCATTATATTTATTTTTCATTATATTCAGATAAAGGTATTGCCATTGTTTTAGTTTGAACTCTCAAATCTTTTTTTTTTTTTTTTTTCTTTTTTTTACAGTCTATGGTGGTGGTGCTCTGGAATCTAGAGGACAGGCTGTGTAACTATGTGACCATGTAAAATAGGCCATTGGCTCAGCTCCTGATGTTGGCACAGTCCAGTCGCATCCCTGTCTCTTTCTAACAGTTAACTGTGCCTGTAAGGTAAGCTCACTCACTCAGTTCTTGACTAAATTGTTCGCAATCCGTTGTTTTCATTTGTGCGTTTGATTTGTACCAGAAATGTATTGGTTCCTTGTATTAAATGAATTATTAACTTTAATAACAAAAAAAAAGTTTTAAAGGGTAGTATAAAAGGAGAAAATTATAGATCAGAAATGCGTAAAACTAGCACAAAATGTGGAAGTCACACAGAACACAAGTAAACAGAGCATGTCTCCTGTTCATTTGAGCTCTAATTGGTCAGTTATCAGCAGCAGTGTGCAGGGTTATGGGCTGGGCGTTCCTCTGATATGCCTACTGCCATTTAAACTGTGCGTTGCGTGTAATTGCGGCAGCAAATAGCTGCCCAGCGAAACCACATGTTTAGGAGCAGAAGACGATGTCACCGTGATTTACTATTAGTGGAGGAGTATCAATCACTGCTGAGGTTTCATTTTCAAAGCTGTGACAAGCTTTTGAATTAGTCAGCCACAGCACGCGTGCGTACGTGTGTGTTTGGGTGCGCGTGTGTGCAAATTGCAGTATTGGGCTGTTTTTGTTGAGAAATGGAGTTAGACAGTCAATGTTTTTGGATTCTCCTCTTTTGCTGAATGTGATGTGGCGCTCCGACACTGCCTGCATGTCAACGTTTAAACTCTCCACACTGTCATGAATTAATCATGGCGTTCACTTTGATGTCGGTGGTCTTTTTCCTCAGCTTGGCAAGTCTTTTCTATTCTCTATGTGTTGCCCAAAACCAAGACTTTTATTATCACACACAGCAATTTTTATAATTACAAAATCCAAACATGCTGGTTATTTATATGCGTATTGATATAAGTATTATTATGTACAAATTGTATAACAGTTGAATGCACAGTACCATGCAAAAGTGAGAGATCACTCTTCATTTATTGTGAAAAAGTGAAGTGAAAAAACATGAATTTCTAAAATGCTATTCAAAAACATATTAATAGATATAGTTGTATGCAAAAGTTTGAACACCCATGGTCAAATGATATGTTTTGTTGTGAAACAACACATCCTTTACAGGAAACAGACTTGAATATGACATGTTTCTGCATATTTAATGCACACTCTCTGTTTCTTTGCTGAGTGATACTGGAAAAATAAAATGTGCTTTAATTTTTCACAGGTCACATTTTGTTTTTTATTGTGTGTTATATTCAGCAAATAAACAGTAACTGTGCATTAAAATATGCGGAAGTGTGTTCTCTGCAGAGGATGTGTAACTTGCCTTCACTCAGAAAATCAACACAACACAAGTTAAACAAAGAAGCTGCTGGTGTATTCAGAACTATGGACTGACCACCCCAGAGTCCATCACTAAATGTTCTGGGGATTACTTGGATCATGGAAATATATCCCAGCAGATTTCTGTAAAGAACTGAAAGCAAGTCTCGCAGAAAGAATAGGGAGCTGTATAAGCTTTATATTATATTTAGTTGTATAATTTTCTGTTGAATATGTTTCTGTTAACTATGTTTTCATGCTGCAAAACAACTAATTTGAATTTAATGGCCGTTTTGTCTGGAAGTTAAATAAATGAAGGGTCTTTTGCATGGTTCTGTACATGATGTATTTCATAAAATGTGCTTTAAAACATGCTTACATGTACTTCTACGGTGGGTTAGTTTGGATGCTAAGGCCTTGAGGTTTACCCTGATAAATTAAGCCAATGGTATGGACACTCAAAGCAGTATCTTGCCCTGCTTTGTTCATGCTGTGGCTTTCCTAGTCAAAAATTGAAATGAAACATCATTTTATGTAAAATTTTCTGCAAAACACTCAGCTCTCTTCCAGTAGCATATGGTTAAATTAACTTTCTTCTTTATAAAGGGAGGAAAACCTAATTTTGCCCTTATGCAACTCTATTAAATGATACCTTAGCTTTTTCTTTTTGCACTGAAACTGTTTATTATTTTTCAGGCGCTCAGGGAAAGGTAATGAATTCATTATCATTTGAACACAGAAAAATGAAACAAAATAGAAAGCTCTTCTGGTCCAGGATGCCAGTGCAAACCCCCTCCACGCCCCCAAAATATGAAACGTTACATAATGTGCAATGCTTGTGTCAAAGTCTTCCGGGCTACACAACCACAAACTCATTGTAAGTTTCTTTTCGTATACAGGCTGAAGGAGAATGATTCACCCTTGAAAATGTGCTCGTGTAAAGCGAAGTCGATCAGATCCACATGAGCAGGAAGCTGCATTGACTGAGCTCTGTGTTAAATCCAATGAGCGACTGAAGGATATAGCATCTTCCTCAGGGATTTGGTGAAAGCGGGCTTTTACATTTTGGGGAAAGGGACGGGAATTGATTTAGTCACTTGTTCTGCGGCATTGACCACCATCCTGCTGGCATTTTACTGAAGCACTTTGATCAATGTTAGCATATGTAAGGATCTGGCTGAAACGCCGATATGTGAGATTCTTCCTTTAAGAATAGCAAGAGCTCTCTTTGTGACAAGATGAGTGTGGAGAACAAAGACAAACATTTGCACATAATCGTACCCTACATTAGAAAACAAACACACACCGTGCACTTTGCAAACCTCTAAACACGAACCCCCAAAACAGCCAACTGGTTTACTGAAACTGAATAAATCTGTCAACATCAAACATCGCTTCTTCAGCCACTTGGGTTACAGCATTTGTTTTTAACCACAGGACTCATGCAGTTACAAACTTGGAGGAGCAGCACTACACTAATAAAATGTGCTAAATCCAAAACACAAGTGTCTAAAGCTCTATTTATTAGCTGTATCAGTATGGCTCCAGGGGAGAGATTTTGTTTAGATATACTCCCTTCCCTCTCCGGCAGAAATATGTGCTCAAAAACAACCAATATTGTCATATAATAGCGGTGCGGGAGTGCATTTTATTTTCTGTCCATTTACTAGCCGCTTCACTCACTCATATAGTGTGCTGTTTTGGTTTGTCGGATAATAGCTGCTTGAGTGCTAGTTCTTATCATATGATTGTACTGGACGATTTTTCTAGAAATGGTGTCAAAAACAGCGTGAAATGTCCTGGCTTTTTACTATATTGGGAAATAGTGTCATGAGTGTCCAGGTACAGTTTGTAGGTTTACAGGAACTGACTATAGCCTATCTGTAATGCAATTCATCCGACGCCCTCTACCCCATCCATCAATGCAAAGGGACCACCATAGGACCACCACTGATTGGATATAATCTAAATTCTCAGCACAGTGATGATACCAACATGGTGATAGTGCCATAGTCAAGTATCAAGAAGTCGATAGGGTTGAGAACGGTCTGTCAACCAGAAATATCCAGCCAGCAGTGGCCTGTGTGACCTCAGATGAAGAGCTAGAAGATGACTGATACAAATTATGGGCAAAGATGAGCTGTAGTGTTAAGGGTGTAACAAAGCATTGTGACTTTGTGTACTGCGTTAGCGCTAACAGCCATTCACATGAACATATTTTGTCTGTTCAAGATCAAACAGAAATATTTGAAACTTGTAAAAGACTTTACATCACTGTAAAACCTGATGAGTTAAGTCAACTCAAATGGTTTGAGGCAACCAATTGCCTTAAATGGTTTAAGGTAAATAACTCAAATCCATAGACCACAAATAATTCTCTAAACTGAGTATGAACAAAACATGTGTCTCTTGTTGTATACACTTATGTAAATTGAGTTAATTTGAACTAACTCCATTCATTTTGTTGATTGAAATAAGTATTTTGGACTTATATGTTATAGTTGTACTAACTCAATACAACTAAGTAATTGTAAATTCAATCCACTGCTAGACTAAACTAGGCCATCATTGTAACAGATTCATATTATACAGCAGAAAAACATTAATGACATTATCTGTTAATGTCTGTTTTGTTCAACTTCATTTTACTTTGGATCATCTTGACAGTTTGGCCCATAGTGCAAAAGTAGTCTCTGTGATATTTCACTGCCACAAAACTACATTCAGCAAGTGGAAACTTGGTAATTCAGGTTTTTTAATGCTGATTTGCATTCAGTACTGATCTCAAAGTCCAGAAAATAAGTATACACCCAAGGGAAGGTAGGCTGGAGAGAATGACAACACAGAGATGGTAGGGGAAACAAGGTGGAAAGACACATCCAATGTGCAAATATATGGTACCAAGAGCCAATAGGAACGAAGTGGGTTTTACTCAAGGTTGCACTGACCAAACATTTATCAAGTGAAGCTGAAAAGTCTAAACTACATTGTAATAAGTTCATTCAACTTAAAGATCCTGTTTGCTTGTCTGAAATCATCCAAATAAAGTTACAAGAAAATCATAAGAAGTCCGAATCATTTAAATATAAACATTTATGTTGTCTATCAGATAAATTCACTGATACAGAAATCCCAGCAGCTCAACCACTGAATCAACGAATGTTTTAGCTACAAAATTTTAAAACAGCTTGTGCTGAGGCGACTATTTCATGTGCCTGGCATCCATCACTTTTAACACTTTTAACACTTTTTTTTTACTTTTAGCTAATTCTGAATAGACTAAACCCAGGACTAATACATGAAGTGAACAGTCAATCATTATAAGTGTGCATATATAGTCAGAAAAGGGGCAAAACAACACTAAATTTTCAACAGTCTTTAA
>JAILXH010164950.1:9546-20903 GCA_023558415.1 Piaractus mesopotamicus
GTCCGGGCGCTGGACTTACCCACTTCCAAGTTCCGCCCTTTGCGTTCCGTCAACATTACGTTATAAATTAAATCTTTAGAAAATCGATTTTTGACATTTGTGAATCGATTCAGAATCGTTCACATCTGCATCGCGATGCATCTCAGAATCGATTTTTTTCCCGCACCCCTACTACTTACCAACCTACCCACTGACCTAGCTACCGACCGACCTGCCTGCTTACCTACCTGCCTACCTACCTACCTACCAGCCTTATTGCCTACCGATCTACCTACCTGCCTGCCTAGCTGCCTACCTACCGACCCACCTGCCAACCTACGTGCCTACCAACCAACCATCCATCCATCCAGTCTCTCTATTTGCCTCACCTTTTCTCTCTCTCTCTCTCTCTCTCTCTCTCATGGCTTAAGTCAATACATTTCACTTTTTCCTTGTTCTGAATTAGCCAGCTTGCCTCAAGCTCTTCCTTTTCCTTTAATGTCAACAGCGCATGTGGAGTTATCAGGTAGCCTCCTGTGGGCCTGTGCCTCATTTACTGCTGGGTCTGTGTTCAGGCCTCTGGAGGAGGTCTGCGGAAGCACCCTGGAATTAACACACCATTAACGCGAAAGCGCCAGGCCCGTTGGCATGAGGGTCTCCCGCTACAAACGGTATTATTATTCATGAGAGCTGTGAAATATTAGGCTGCACAAAGAGAGGTGGGGAGGAAATGAGCAAGAGGATGGGGAATTCTGCGGTGGATAAGGAAAGATAGGGAATGGTAGAGGTTTGGAATGCTAATCAGGTTTTGCATGCTGTCAGCCAGGCCTACTCAATGGATTTTTTGTGTGCGAGCTAGCAAGGAGCCCAGTCATCCAATCAAGCCTTCAGGTTGGGATTAACAAGACAGCAGAAAGGCAGATAAGCAGGAAAAAGACTAAAAACGAATTCATGTGATAAGGAAGAGGTGGGGAGGGATAGTTTGTTGGAAACACAAATGCCAAGTGTCCATACCATTAACCACAGTGTTCTGTATTTTGATCCTATTCGGACTCTTCTACATCAGCCTCCGTAAATCAACCATTACTGCTCATCACTCATTCTCTTTTTGGGGCATGGCCTGTTCAGATATTTGTTTAATAGGCAGTGAGGTTCTTTACATGGTTCTAGTGCTTCCTTTAACCATGCTTTTTTTTTTCTGCTGTTCTTATCATTTCGCCTCTTGTATATTCTTTTAATGCTCTGATAGGCCTTTCAGAATCATGCCATTTTCATGACAATTCATTTTGATACAAATAATTGGGATGAACAATTAAAATTAACTGACTAATAATTTCACTTCCTAGTCGTCAACACTTAGTAGCTCCCAAATGACAACAAGCACAGTTCAAACTCAAATAAACAAACCTTACTCACTGCTGCCCTCAATCACACAGTTTTTTTTGAAAAATATATGCACATTTTGAATTTGTTCGGGGTCTTCTTTGTTATATTTTTCATTTCATAATGCTCCAAATGTTTTCAGTGAGTGACACATCTAGACTGCAGGAAGGTCAGTTTAGCACACGGACTCTTTTAATACGGAGCAATGCTGTTGTAATACGTACAGAATGTGTTTTTACATTGTCTTACTGAAATAATCAAGGGCTTCCCTCAAAAAGACGTCATCTGGATGGGAGCATATGTTACCAAAACATGTATATATCGTTCAGCATTAATGGTGCTTTCACAGATGTGCAAGTCACTCATGCCATGTGCACTAATGCACCCCTATATCGTGAATACTGGTTTTTGAACTGTGCACTGATAACAAGCTGGGTGGTCTTTAGCCCAGAGGGGACACAGAAATCCATGATTTCCAAAAAGAATTTCATATGTCGATTTGTTGGACCACAGGACACTTTTCCACTTTCCTTCTGTCCATTTTAAATGAGCTCAGGCCCAGAGAAGGTGGCAGCGTCTCTGGATCCTGTTTATATGTGGTATCGTTTATATGTGGTAAACGCTGGTTGCGTTTTAGAGTTTTAACTTGCATTTGTGGATGCAGCGACAAACTGTTTTTACAGACAGTGGTTTTCAGAGGTGTTTCTGAGCCCATACAGTGATTTCCACTACAGAATCATGTCTGTTTTTAATGCAGTGCCACATGAAGGCCCAAAGATCACGGCCAGCAAATACTGCTTTTCGGCCTTGTCTCTTGCATACAGAGATTTCTCCAGATTCTCTGAATCTTTTAATGTTATTATGTACCGTAGATGATGAAAAGCAAAAGTTCTTTGCTATTTTATTTGAGAAACGTTATTCTTCAATTTTTGCATTATTTGATCATACAGTCTTTCACAGAGTGGTGAACCCGTCCTCATCTTCACTTCTGAAAGACTCAGCCTCTCTGAGATGCTCTTTTACCCAGTGATGTTACTGGCCTGTAGCCAATTAACCACCAGGTGTTTTTTTTTCAGCATTACACAACTTTACCAGCCTTTTGTTGCCCCTGTCCCAACTTTTTGGAATGTGTTGTTGGCATCAAATTCAAATGGGCAAATATTTTTCAAAAAACAATTAAATTTCTCAGTTTCAACTTTTGATTTGTTGTCTTTGTACTCTTTTCAATGAAATACAGGGTTTAATGATTTGCACATCATTGAATTTTGTTTTTTATTTACATTTTGCACAGCATTCCAACTTTTTTGGAAATGGGGCTGTACATGTATTTGCCTCAACCCAATGGATGAAACATCACAATTCACGTTGTTTGTTGTGATGAAGCATATGATGGTGAAAGCAATGGAAACTGTGTAAAACAGTGTAATAACAGTCAAATGCCAGAGTAGAGACTAAGGGCCCACATTTTTGATATAGAATATAGAATTGACAGCTTGTATGAAAATGAGTATGTTATTAAAGCCATACAGGGATAAACAGCACTGAATGTGAAGGCTTTAAATTGGATAGAAGGGAGAAGTCGTTACAGTATCAGCTGAATATAAAGCTGTCAGCCATATATATGGGGTCTGAATTATCTGTTGGTTTGGTTTCCATATTTTGATAATTGTGTGATCAAGGTGTTTCGCTGCACCCAAATAGCTTTCATTGTGTTCTGTTCTGATCCAAAATGATGTGCAGTGTGATATGCAGTCAAAAGTAATTATTAAAAGAAGGATTTTCCCTGTTTTTGCTATTTGCTCGTGGGTGGGGATGGCTGAGCGACTTTATGGATCATTCTACCAAATTGGTTCAAAGAGTTGAAAACACATTTCAGGCTTTTAACTTCTGACTTGGACTTGGACCAAAAATCCTTTTGCTTTGAGTGACCTTATACATCAGTTATGTTTATTTTATTAAAATAAATGCTACTAGAACAATCATAACACCACCGAAATTTTACCAAATGTTTCGGTAGTGACTGTTTCCGCTCATTTTGAACAGAACTCAAAAACGCTAGCCAGTACATGACTAGCAAGCTCAGCACTGAACAGTTGTACACACATAAAGTCAGAATATTTTTATTAAAACACAAATACTTTATTAATTGCAATTAAACTCATGATAAACCTAAATCTGTCAACTTCACTTTAAAAGAAATCCAAAAGATGTTGAAAAAAGAAAAATTTAAATTTATATAATCACTGTAAATGATGGTTTTGTACATATTTAGCTTATAATAAATACCTTGAATGGAAATAGATCATAACATAGTCCTTTTTTTTAGATATTTGTTTTCTGTTGGACTGCAGTTTGAGCTAATTTGGTAGATCGGTCCGTATAAATCTGTCTTGGACAAAATAAACCTTCAAAATGAGGTTCAATCAGGTATCTTAGGGTAATTGTTCATTGTGGACCCCCCCCTCAAACCTAAGGTTCCAGTCGCTTATGAATAAAACAAAAATCATTCTATGCACTGTGTTTGTTCTTCTTTTAATGCATTCACTAGAGCCGTCCCATCCAGACACTCAAACGAGGCCCCTGGCGTCCGTCTCGTGCAGCATTGGGATGGAACTGAACAGTGAAACACAAACGCTCTCACTCCAGAAGGGCGTTTGAATGCCCCTGAAGGGCTTTCATTTCAAGAGGCGTGCTCAGGGGTGCTGCAGGGTTTTGCAGGGAAAACACGCAGTCGTACAGCTTCCTGGGTGATAAATTCTCTACAGTCCCTACCGGATCCTTCTCCTGGTTCTGGGACAATTGTGGAGAAAGAGAAAAGATTAAATGGCAGAAATTCCAGCTTGTGTAATTTTCCTCTTTCACCATGTGTAGTTGATCAATCAGGGCATGTTTGGTGAAGTTTGCTCCATAAGAACTAAAACACTCTCAGAAATAAAGGCACGAAACTGTCACCCCTCTTGTACCTTCGAGAGTAGTCTGGGAGCATAACTGTACTATAATCCATTGAAATTATATTTTCTACGTTGTACTGACTCCACACACCCCGTCTCGTCTCCAGGCTTTTTATTTTACTGTTCTGTTTTAAAGCATTAGGTTATAAAAAGGTACAAATATGTACTTTTCACTGGGGAAAAACTTATTTAAGGTACACAATTGGACCTTAAAACCAATGTTGTACCTTTTTGAAAGTAC
This sequence comes from Piaractus mesopotamicus, assembly GCA_023558415.1. Classification (NCBI taxonomy): domain Eukaryota; kingdom Metazoa; phylum Chordata; class Actinopteri; order Characiformes; family Serrasalmidae; genus Piaractus; species Piaractus mesopotamicus. The sequence continues at coordinate 14,101 of JAILXH010164950.1, forward strand.
ATTCACATTGTTTGCACCTTAATGAACGAAAAACGTACCTGCACAGAACATTTTATGTCTAACTGTGTACACCAGTTCCCACTGCAGGCCTAAATCATGACACACTTGCCTCAAACTGCATTGTTAAGTTGTCTTGAATAAACTTGCGTGTCTGGCACTGCATGACACTCTGTTATCTATAAAAATGAACAGAAGTACAGACAAGACTCCAGCTTCTAGATGATCTAAAGGTCTGTGCCGTTAGAGATGGGCATTTCAGTCAAATGTGATATGCAAATTTGAAGGAAAAAATGTAAGGCAATCTTATTATCGCTACACACTGGACTGAGACCTCAAAAATCCATAGTAGGTGATGTGTGGCTTGAAATTCACACCAAAAAAGGCAGTCGGTCCAGAGTCTTTAAGATAAATAGACAAACATTATGTGTCTGTTTTCACCATTTCACCATTACTAGCCTAGATGCACTGAAACGTTTAACCTCATACCTTTTGTAAAGAGTAAGTTAGCTGACAAATGTGATAAATTCACTAAATAATGTGTGAAGTTTTATTCTGTTGTGCAAAATGTACTTGTTTACCATCTGAAGCCACTTCTGACTGCACTGTGTTATGCTATGTGGCACAACATTACTTTATTTGTGGTCTGAGGTAACATAGATATTCATACATACATACAGATAAACATACATTCCTGCTTTGGGTTCAGCCAGGCACGTCGTCAGCGCCTGCATCTTGGGCCCGTCAGTACTGCTGCATTTAGTTACGGAGTAGCAGAAATCTTGTATCTCCATTTTGGTCTGTGTTTAGTTTTTTGCATAATTTGCAAACTCCACGTACCCCTTGTGTTGAGTTAAAATGAAGAACTGACCAACAGAAATGGTTATAAATTACTTACACCAGTGTGTTTGTGTTCCTGTGGTGAAGATGTATCTGTGTGCACACAGTTCAAAAGCGTCTCTGATGGTATGGGGTGGCATTAGTGCCTATGGTGTGGGCAGCTTACAGATCTAGAAAGGCTCTATCAATGCTGAACAGTATATAGAGGTTTTAGAACAACAGATGCTCCCATCCAGACAACGTCTCTCAGGGACGGCCTTGCATATTTCAGCTTGACAATGCTAAACCACATACTGCATCCATCACAACAGCATGGCTTCACAGAAGAAGAGTCCGAGTGCTGAACTGACCTGCCTGCAGTCCAGAATTTTCACCAATAAAAAACATTTGGCACATCATGAAACGAAAACAATCCGGCAAAGAAGACCCAGGACTGTTGAGCAACTGGAATCAGACAAGAATGGGAAACATTCCTCTCCCAAAACTCCACCAACTGGTCTCCTCACTTCCCAGACGTTTACAGGCTGTTGTTAAAAGAAGAGGGGATGCTACTCAATGGTAAACATGGCTCTGTCCCACCTTTTTTGAGATGCGTTGCTGCCATCAAGTTCTAAATGAGTTAATGTTTTTCATGAAATGGTAAAATGTCTCACTTTCAACATCTGACATGTGTTCTGTGTTCTATTGCGAATAAAATATGGGTCTCTGGGATTTGCAAATCATCACATTCTGTTTTTATTTACATTTTACACAGCTAAATCCATATAGAATATTCACAGTAGATTAGCAGCTTCTTGCTGTGTTTGTGCATGAAGTTTGGAAGTAATTCACACATTGATGGGTTTGCTGATGTGCGACTGTTAAACTGGAGTGTTTTCACTCTTTAATGGCAAATAGTCAAAGTAAAGAAATCTGCTCGGCACTTCGTGGTCATTTTTACAGATTCGGATTGAGCTCTGCTGTTGGATTTAGTTCTTACACTTTGCATCTGGGACGTATTTGCTTTAGTAACAGATTGTTGTGACAGTTGGTTTAGATCGTGAACATGTTGATGTATTTAATCTGCTGTCTGTTTGCTCAGAGGGATCCAATCACAACCTGTGCATTTACATAAATGTAAATAATACTGGCTGTTATCGATTTCGTTATTTCTACTTTGACAGTTCATTTATAGCCAACTGTTAGTGTTTCACAGATATAGTCACATAAATTTAGGTTATCAAGAACATGTAGAAATGTCTGATTATGGATGCAAAGACGTCGCCAAATGAGAACGACAGGCAACACAGCATTGATGAATGTATATCTATGTGTGGTGGCCTTTAGCCGGCTGCAGTAGTCTTTCTGTGCTTTATTCTTTGGACTAAGCAGATTAAATTCTTTGACCAAAACATGAGCCACAAGCTCCACACTGCCCTCCACACTGTGGAGTAGAGTTTAGAGAGCTTATAGTTCTTAAATATGAGACCATATAGTCTTAGAGAGAAGCTACAATATTATCCAATCTACTCTTTCAAACCTAAGGATAAACTGTGCTGTCAGTGGCTCACCCAAGCTTAAGCTCAGCTCCTTTTTAAGGGTAGCATCATAAGGGTGGAGTATTGGCTGGTGTAGACGCCAACTGGCCTCTGGTGGAGGTGCAGACTAGCTTCCGCCAGCTCCTCTAGCCTACCATGTGTTTCCATGCTTTTCTTGCGGTAGTGCTGCAGATTTACAGGCGGGAGGCTTGGCATGGTTTAACTTCATTCAATCCCTCTCCACATTGGATACATTGGAAATTGTGGCCTTGAAATACATGTACCCCGACAGCGCTGCATGTTTTGGAATCATTAGAATGATTTAGAGATTACCCGCCGCCGTTGTTTTGGTTTTGTTGTTGTTTTTGTCATTTTCCGCAGCAGTTGAGGAGAACAAAGTGGCAGATGGCTCTTGCATGAGGCCCGGCCCAGTTACCCGGTCTGCAAAGCTGTTGCTGAAGAGGACGCCGGCCAAAAAGGAGCTCTCCCGACGAGCTTGGGTTTTTCACTCCTGATTCGCTCTGGGAGACCGCCTGTCACATACCAGTTTGGTCCTTCGACCTCAATGTCTTGGCTGCTTAGGCCAAGACAGAGTGAAGTCAGTTTCTCTATTTTGGGCGGTAAAGAAGCTGTCTGACGAACGTTCCTTCTCTTCTCTGATCTTAATGGGATGACTCGGTTCTCGGTTACTGAGGTGGAGCAAGTGTACGTACGTGTGTGAGTCTCTTATGTCTTGAGTTCGAGCCCACTGTCCTGCCCACTCACTGTCAATTCTCCAAATATGATGGCAATATTAAAAAGTGAAACCTTGTTAGTTTAGCATTCTTTATGCAAGCGTATTTCTGCTAATTCACTTTCCTTGACTTTCCACATCAGGCTGTTGACAGTGGGCTTACGTTGAAACTTCGCTTCAGCCATCTCTGCCTGTGTGCGGAGGCAAGACGGAGGGGAGGGCGTTTTGAAGAGTGCAAAGTTTCTTGCCAGATAATTAAGCCGATCTCCAGAGTGCGGGGTTTGGAAATAAACAATCTTGAAGGCCTCAGTCTGGATCATAACTCGCTTCTCAGCAGATGGTCTCCCCCCGCAAACACATTTAGCGGGACGTTCTGAGCAAACATTCTCCTTGAGGGAAGCTGACAGCTTTCGCCGCCGCTGCCCACTGCTCTAAACTTCGACATGGAGCTGCAGATGTGGAGGCCGGCTGTCCACTGCTGAGACTCCAGGGCCGCAGATGGTGTTGTTTTTCCATGAGTGGATTGGAGAAGCTTTTTTTCCCGGTTATCGACAGAAGGCTGGCAGTTGGGTTTGGAGAGAGAGAAAGACTGTTTGGAGTGAAGAAGACGTTCGTTGGTAAATAACACGCAGATTTTTTTCCCATGTCATTGGCCGATGTTTAGATGTTTAGCCGTGAAGTGTGTCTGTGGAGGCGCCAGACTGATCAGCTTTTAGAGCTTGGCTAAGCTGTGAAATGGCTGTTCTGGGAAAGCCAAACTCGTGGCTCTAACCCTTTTACAGCGAGAGTGGGGAAGTCACACTTAGCCCTGAGCCTCTAAAGCCTTGAGTGAGACAAACCACGATAAGGCATTAGTGACCGTTTGTTCGCTTATTACCACCATCTGTCCATGGAATTGGTGGGTGAGGCAGAAAGCACAATGCAAATGTTGCCAGTATTGATGCACCGTTCTGGAAATTTTGGAACGAATCAACATTCAGTGTTTTTGATGTACATATCTGCTAATGCCAATACATAAGCATTTATAAAATGTAGAAAATGGGACTACATACACTCTTTACATGCGCTCAACAATCCTATCATAATCGGATTTCTGCAGTTATCCGATTATTCAAATGCTCATGTAAACACAATGCTCTGCTCAAGAAATCTGATGCAGAAATCCGATAAAGAGAGCTGGATTTTAGCTCAGTAATCAGATTTCTCAGTGAATGTATACTCTTACTCTGATTTCTTTCGGATTTCTCAGTCTGCGCATGTGCGAGAACAGACAGTGGTACCAGCAGTGTTGCCGCAAGATGGCAACAAACCACCTTTGGAGCGGCGCTGACACCAAACACGAAATAAAGGATTTAAATATTCTTCATCCTCTAGATGATGTATGTTCATATATTCAAGTCACGCGGGAAAAAAAAAAAGCCGCGGTTTACGTTACGTTTACGCCACATTGTCTTCTGCGAATTTATTGGCTGGTAGAAAAGCAGAAATCCGACTACTACATGACTCATGTAGAACCAGAGTTTCACGCTTTCTGGTTACTCAAGTGCGTGTAAATCTGATTTTCTGCAGTTATCGGATTATTAAGTGCATGTAAACGCACTCAGTGATTCATTTTAGATAGCCATGAGAGCTATGAGCGTAGCTAACTCAGACATGAGAATCATGGTAAACATGTAGCATGTAGCATTTGCTCTTATCCAGAGTCACATGCAGTTAAGTTAACCTCCTCAAGGAGTATTATTTATAGCTGTAGTGTTCAGGCAGCAGCGGATCCTCCAGTTATCTGCATGTGGGCCGCTGGTGTGTATCATCCGTTTTGCTATACAGTTCAGTCAGTAGAAAAGAATGGAGTTTAAGTTTAAGTTTAAAGCGTAAACTCCGTCTCCTCTGCAGACCACTTTCTGGTTCTCGCCATGTTGAATGTTATACACTTCCACTGTGACGCGACGCACATGCGCAGAGCGTACTTAAACTTTCCGATTGGGAACGTAATGAGATACAGGCGTTTACATGGTTATTATTCTTCTATTTGATGGATTATTTACAGGATTACCCACCTCAGATAGAGATTCAATCGGATAGAGATTGTATTCTGAATGGCCTCAATCAGACTAGTCTATTCCAATTTAGGTGTGTACATGGATGTATTCTATTCCGATTGAGCTATTTGTCGGATTGTTAATGGATTATCAGGCTGCATGTAAACATGGCTACTGACTGCACATACACCAAGATGGTTTTTGCCGTTGTAGTTCCAAAAGCAGGCTGATAACAATTACAGATGCACGATGATATTGCAGTCATATCTATATTGATAACCAGATGATGACAGATGCTTAGATCTGGCTGATATTTTAAACTGACATTAACCAACTATGTATTTATTTAACTTTGGAAGAGAGGAATGTTTAAGAGATGCTGGGTTACTGTGCACAATATCTGTATTTTATTTATTTTACTGCATTTGTAACTTTTTTAAGAAATAAGAAATATTTCTTTTAGTGATGCTAATCTAAATGGATTGGGTTCCAATTTCCACACTTTGTAGGTGTTTATGTATCGACACTGGTATCGGCATCACGCGATTTGTGTATTTTAGCGTTAGCCCACAATTCCCGTATTGGTGCTTCCCAAATAACAGTAAACTAATTTTTACTGTTATTGCCAGTATATCATGCCCCCTATGGTTTTTAACTCTCTGATGCTACTGCACTGCCTCTACTGCAGCCTCTCTAAATCAATACGAATATCATTCAGAGGCCTCTGAATTTGGCCTTTTTTAAATTGAGGCAAGACAGCGGCCGTCGTTTATAGACTCTGCCTGGGCTCAGTTTAAACTTTTATACAGTGTTATTGAGCTGACTGTTTTACAGATGAAAGCTCACTTAGAGAATTTGTAATAATCTGCTCCCACATCACATTCAGTATGTTGGTGCAACTGCAAATTATGCTTTCAATGTGATGCAAATGAGACCTAAGTTCATGTAAGCACACTGAATGTTAAACTCAATAGCATATCTAGTAATGGGCCTGTGAAAGAAGTTCTTTACCTGAGGAAGAATTCAACTGGTATACTGATTGAAATTCTTCCTTAGGTATGAGTTTTCTCATAACGAACAGTGTAAACCACACTAGCATTAGCCCATTTAGCTAAATGGCTGAGTCCTGGATGTTTTGGTCATGTTTTAAAGGTGAAAGTGAAAAAGCAGCCGTCCTTCGATCACCTCCCACTGTCCAGTCTGTTGCATCGGATGTACGCCACTTTGTTTTTGAGGCAGCTGACATAATGGATTATGTCAGTGTGAATGAGTGTAGTATTTTCCAGATTCCAGCAGTGTCTGAGGCTCGGAGGCACGAGTGCATGGGACGCACATACAGGACAAGTGACTTGAGAAATGCAACGAAGTTGAAGTTGGTTTCTTATTCACCGGTTTTATTCCAACTGCTGTAGCAGGTACATTCTGGCACCTTTACAGCCCTTTGGAAATTTAAGACGTGAAACAACCAGGCCTGTTTGATTAGAGTTAGATTGGTTTATCTACGTGTTGTTAAGCTTTGTTTTTACTGTTTTGCACAATACAAGCCCTGCGATGGACAGGTGACCTGTCCAGGGTGTATCCTCCCTTCTGCCCAATGAAAGCTGGAATAGGCTCCAGTTCCCCCTACGACCCAGAAGGATAAGCGGCTTAGAAGGTGTGTGTGTGTGTGTGTGTGTG
>JAILXH010164978.1:5253-21636 GCA_023558415.1 Piaractus mesopotamicus
TCACAGCTAGTTAGAGCATGGGACACCAGCCAATACTGACCGTTGATGAAGGGCTAAAATGCATTGAACGTCAGCAGTCATCAATGCACTTCAGTGTGTAACTGTACACCAGCAAGGTGGACTTGTAAGGTAGGGGTTTCTAATAAAGTGGCCTGTGTATGTATATTGAATTCAGTCAAAATCTATACTAATTTATTATGCAGTAATGCTCAGCTCTAGTTGAACAATTGCTATGCTTCAGTTTTTCTTGCAGCTGTATATGGTGCTATTAAATGCAGTGCTTTTTGAATTAACAAAGTGCTTTGTTTGGGGAAAAATAACAGCAAATATCGACCAAACAAAGCATTGACGGATTTTTCACCCACATCACTCAGCCTAACTCTTACAAATGCTTAGTCTTTCATTTCAGCTGCCTCTCTCACATTCCATGTTACTGTTTCTCAAAAGTTGTCTGAATTGTCATACTGCTGGCATTGATTGCTGAATTATTCCTGTCTTGAAGGCTTTTCTGAGTCTGTTGCATGGCATTTGGTAATTTGAGAGCGATGATACAGATTCCTGAAATGAAAAAGACCAATATTCAGGTCAGCACAAGCAGAAGGTTACTCAAGATTTATTCTTAGTACTTAATCTTAAAGAAATGGTTAAAGAAAATTAAATTTGTCCAATTAAGCCAGGGCATGTTTGGTGTCCAGTTATTGTTTCTTTAGTGTAACTCTGGAGCTACAAGGCTAACATTGCTAACAAACATTTGAACTCAATAGTCACCCAAATCTTGCCCAGAACTTCTCTCAGCCAGCTCGAACCACATCCAGGTCTTCATTAAGATCATGCAGATTTGTCCATGTGGTTTAGGACACAGTATGGCTTACTGTGAGCTATAACCATGAACAAAACATCACAGTGTAGTTGAACACAGTAAGCAGCCGTTTTAGACAACAGGTGTTGTCCCGTGCATGTATGTTACACAGGTATATGGACGCTACAGATATATGTTTGCAATTTCTTTGTTTATTTTTGCTCTTTCTGTTAATCTTGAGTTTTCAAACTGAAGATAAATGCCTCTAAATAGAAGCAACAGTAATCACAAACATAATATCTCCATGTGAATGTGAAGGGGCGTCACATTCTGCAGGGAAGTCAGAATTCGGCACAACACTAGTGTAAATTGGTTGTCTGCTGTGTTCAGCTACATAGTAAAGTTCTGTTCACTTTTTTAGTTCAGGGTTAGTAATACTGTGTCCTAAAACCATATCGGCAAGTCTTTGCAACCTTAAAGGGGAATTCCTCAGATTTTCCAAGATTTCTGCATAATTCCAACATTAATATATGAACAAGTCATTCGAAGTAGTTTCACGTAAAATGCTCTGTTCTAGAGAAACTTACGAAGTCAGAATTATTCACAGTGGTGGTGACAGGAACCAGATGCCTGAAGCATTCAATGCCTCTAAAAGCTCCATCACAGAAAGTTATTACATGAAATGGTTATGAATACTCTGCCGGATGTCTGTTTTATTATAGGTTTTGAGATAAAGTTCTGCCCTAAGGCATATTTTTTTAATCCACTCATGGAGTAGAGGTACATATAGAGGGGTGTAAGGCAAAAGAGTTCCCCATAATTTTTTTCCTTTTTTTTTTTTTTTTTAAAGATTTTTTTTTAATCAAATTTACCACTGTTCTCTGTTATCTGTCTATATAGAAAAACTCAGAAGACATGTAGGTTCACTGTTAGTTTTGGATCATAAATAAAATGGCTGTATTTGCACTGCAGACATTGCGACCCCTGGTTCCTCTCACCACCACTTCTCACCAAGAACTCCAAGGCAGTAAATGTATTTACAATGAATTAATTTTCATGAAACCTCTCTGAATGACATCTTTACAACCCAACAACTTAATTATGTAGAGAAATTTGTGGAGTTTCTGTTTAATAAAGACCTGGATGCCGTTTGAGTGGGTCGAGAGAACTTTTTGGGGATGCATTTGCAGAAAAAATTTGGGTGACTGTTGATCTCTAGTGTTCATTAGGAACATTAGCCTTTTAGCTTCAGTACTAAACTAAGCAAAAAACACTTTTGATAATATGTCTCACCTGATCAATTACAGTCGTTCTACCAAAGAATGGTTAAAGAAGAATAAAGTTAATGTTTTGGAATGGCCAAAGTCCTGGCCTTAATCCTATAAAAATGTTGTGGAAGGTCCTAAAGCAAGCATTTCATAATGGAGTTGAAGCTGTTTTGTATGAAGGAATGAGCTGAAATTCCACCAAGCTGATGTGCAGGACTAATCGACAGTTACCGGAAACATTTGCGGTTATTGCTGCACAGGAGTGTCACACCAGATACTGAAAGCAAAGGTTCACATACTTTTGTCACTTACTAATATGTTGGATCATATTCCTTAATAAATAAATGACAAAGTCTAATCTTTTTGTCTTGTTTGTTTAATTTGGTTCTCTTGATCTACTATTAGGACTTACGTGAAAATCTGAAGTTTTAGGTCAAATTTATGCATAAATATAGAAAATTCTAAAGGGTTCAGAAACTTTCAAACACCACTGTACATATGACGTAAGAGGAGTATAGTGTAAATTTTTTATTTGCAGCCAGACCATTCCTTTAAGCTGCGGGTCATCAGGTCTCAGAGATCTTTCTCTCCTTGACACAGGAATCGCATCGTTGTTATACTACTGGAGTTGGAAAGTCATTTTGAGCTCTTCCCTGAACACTCTTTTGTTTTCTTTTTGTCATTTCAGCCAACAAGACCCTGCTGGGCGGAGGAGGGGGTGAGTCTGTTTTTTCATTATTTTCAAACAGGTGAATGAGTGAAAGAGAGAAAAAAACTATTCAAGCCCATCAGAGAAGCAGGATGTTTGTCAAGAGAGGGATGAGAGAGTGAATGATGAGGATGAAGAGAGAAAGAGAGACACACAGCAGGAGGAATGGAGGGTGAGAGAGAGGGAAGAGAGATGAAGTGTGAGTGAGAAACAGAGCAAGGCACTGCTGCAGGAGCTGTTGTGAGCCTGGGGGCTTTACACTTCTGCCAAACTGAACATTAGATGTGTGTTTGTGTGGTGTGTGTGAGCACACACGCTGTTTAAGGAGCAAAAGAGCGGTTAGAGGCAGAATTAGACACACGCTGAACTCCCCAAGCGTCCACACAGTGAGACCTGTTACCTTCTGCTACACACACACACACACACGATTACACAATCACACATTTACACTCTCTGTCTCATTCACATCCACACAGAGACCACCCTTCCAACCATACACACTACACACACAGACACACACATATTATCAAGAGTGAGAGCCGCCTAAAGCATACATACACAATGTAAAGTACTGTGCAAAAGTCAGAGACCACCCCTGATTTATTTAGTTCAGTCGAAGAGGTGATTAAGTACAAGCTATTCGTTTTTCAGGAGATATTTCTGAGGAGTTTAGAAATGGGAGAATTCACTTGCATTACAGAAGGAGAAAGTATATGGAAAATAAGTGAGAAAACATGTTCAAACATTGATTTTAAGATATAGACAACATTGGAAATTCTAATAACTGTGCAAAGCCTGGTAGATCTCCAAAACTGTCACCATTAAACAGTACTTAACCAAACAGTACTTAAAGCTTTCATCTTTGAGAGATAGGAGAAAATCAAGCTCCACTGTTGCTTCAGAAAAATTCCATAGGTGTTTCTGTCCATCCTTCAACTGTGAGAAGACAACACTGGGTCTGACAGGATGTGGAGCTGTCAGTAAGCACTTATGCTGTGTTTATTTTGGCAGTAGATGGTTGACAACAGTCTGGATATTCCATTGTTTTCAATTGAGCAGTAATGGAAAATTCTGCCCCTGCCAGCAGTGTACCACAGCGTGCAGTGCAACATTCTTCAGTTCAGTTCAGTTTTACCTTGTTTTGCTGTCAACCTCAGCGATAGAACAAATCAGAGGGCCGAGCATCCTCTACCTTTTTAGCTCTCTTGATAATCCTCCATTTTCACCGGTGACTCTGTCACCATGGTGTTTTCACAACACTGTCAAACAAGTCCAATTTGAAGTATTTATGTTTTGACAAAAAGAGAGTTGTCCACGGAAGTGTAAGCAGGCAATATGCTGAATGCTTATGACATTCTTACATGATAGAAATAAAAATGCAAATAGCATTTATTGTTAGGATGCTTGAAATGTAATAAATCTGTCAGTAGATGCCTGAGCCTGAATGAAAGCAGCACTTTAGTCAGAGGAATCTATTTATAACATATACAAATATCATGCTAACATTTAATTTTAGATTTTAATTTTGTTTACACTGGAAGCCAATGTCATAAAGTGTATGCCATTGCAAAGCCATGTTTATTGTGGAAATGTATTAATTTGCTAAAGTCTAACCAAAAAGAAAAATACTTGCATAATGTTTGTTTCTCTCATATTTTTTACCATAGTATGTTAGCACCAAACTAGTGGGTTAGCTCAGTGCAGTATTAGATTTTGATATGAGCTCTAGTTTAAATAGACTTTTTAAGCTTATAACCTGAAGGCAAGGATCATGTTCTTTACTATACAAGGAACAGTATTATAGTAACTCCTTTAAAGGCTTGAAATCTAAGTGTGTATTTCGTTATTGGATCTTTAACCTATTAACCAGTTAGCTTTCTGCTGACCTGCTAAGTTACTCAAATGAGGGCAGAATATGTCCAGTTATAAAGAGAATATAAAGTGTTAACTAGTCAAAGAGAGTCTGTTAACAGCAACCAGTAATGTTCAACCTGCGGTTTGTCATCTGGTTGGATTTTAATAGCATGGATTTCAATGATAACAGCCAGGCTTTTTTCAAGCAGTGATTAGGAACCCACATTGTCTTTTGAAGCACTGCGCTTTCTTGTGGAGTTTCATGCTTGTAAGATTCCTGTTTTTGCTGAACTTTCATCTCCACTTAGCTGTATTGACAGCTCAAACTGCATGTAGTCCAAGAATCTCTCAGAAACATTTAATAGCACATAAAAAAACAAAACACCTAAAAAAAATAATAATAATAAAGTTCAACCACACTTTCTTCTACTTTACTAGAAACAATAATGAATGATATTCCCAACAAGATATTTGTCCGTAATCTTTAAAAGGAGGTGAATAACCGGTCAGTACAGTGCTGTTGACCTCAAATTATTGGAATATGTTTAAATAATAAATTAAATGATATAGTCAATATTCCCATTTAGCAGAATTTCCTGCTCCTTAAAACTTGGTATCAGTTGGGTTCTCTTACAGCTTCATTGTTCTACACCCACTGCTTCATCATTCACTTAAGCTGTAGGAACTGGCTTTGGTGATGTCCTACTGGATTTTGAGGTAGGGTTGTGATAAACATGATACACGTCAAGTTGGATAATAGCTTATGAATACATCTTCAGTTTATCTGCCTTTGAAATTGTGAACTTTTCTGAATCAGCTCTCTGTTTCACCAAGGTAAGTGGAAACCCTAAAGAGGAGGTGAGACATGTGGTAATAGGTAGACAAGCACAGTAATATCTAGCCCATTAGGAAAAAGCATGTTGTTTGAGACTTAAATGAGAGGAATGTACTGAGAAGCCATCAAAGTTCAACTTCTATACTGGAAAACTTAGAGAAGAACCAGACTGACATGCTCTGCCATCATTCTCAGCTCACATGTAATTGTGTGTATGTCGTCTTTATTTTTCCCTTAAACCCTTTGAAAACCCAAATTGGAATTTGAAGCTGAGTCTGAGTTAATTGATTATTTTTTCAAAAATTCTGACTCATCCTTCTATGGCTGAGTGGCTCATGGTATTTGTTATGACTAACTCAAGCTGTGATGAGCATAAAAGGAAAAGACAGTTGCTATTATCCTGGCCATCGTGTGTACCAATGATGCCATTCCACAGTGAATGATATGTGCAGTCTTCACTAGGGATGTGCATGGTTAAAACAAGTTGCTGGTTAATTGTTCAAGAAAACAGTATTTGAATAGTGAAATCAACATTTGGGTATTGGTTACATTTCATTAGAGGAAGGCAGCAAATATACAGGCTAACAATTCAGTAAAACGCAATGGTTTTGCAAGTGTCTATGTTATACTTCGTTACCCCAAAACATGGGTGGTTAAACAGGAGCAAATTGGCAAGGATGTATTGTTAAAGATGTGGCAGAGGAGGCAGAGTAATAGCACAGTAATCTTTGCCTCACTGTCGTCTGCCATGTTAGTTTTGATCTAAAATCACGTTTGTTGACGAGAAGTTTTTTCGAGAGTTCTCTCAGGTTCTGAGACGTAACTGTTGTTCAGGCTGCCGATTCATGAGCATACTATGAATGTGTGGTGTTTTGTTCTGGGCAAATCTTGTAGTGTGGGGGGCTTTGATGACTGAAGAATGACTAAAAACAAAAATCATCATTGTGTGTGGGATCTTTCAGCTTTTTAACATTGGGTAGGAAGTAAAAAAAAAAATCTTATAATGTGTTTCAGGCGTAAGGTTGCATTCACAAGGACAAGGATTTTTTTTTTGGCCCATGTCAAAAATGCACCTCTTGCCTTTGATGCCAGTGAGAGTAATGTGCTGACAGATTACGGACAATAATGCATGGAAATGTGCCAAATTATGCTCTGTTGTCTGTTTAAAAAAAAAAGTTGACCAAATTTGAACTTTTGACGAAACGTTTGCTGATATAACCCTACATCAGCCAATAGGATGCAGTCTGGGGGCAGAGTTTCAGTCAGACATGTTGATTTTGAACATTGAACAGGATCTAATCACTGTGATCAGCTCACATCCAGAGCAGCACAATCCATCTCTTTACATTGTTAAGGACAGCTCATGGTGAGCCTTGCTGTTTTTCTTCTGGGAAGGAAGCAAAAAAGACAACAGCTAGCAGTTTTTACTTACAAGCGTTTGTGTTTGTTCATGTATTCAAAGTGAGGAAAAACATCAGTCTCCACCCACGAACGCCTACAACAAACCGGTAGGATACCAGCAGGACTGCACCAATGTGGAAATTGTGGGCTGATGCTGATATCCAGTATTTCTGATATGCATGTCTGCTGTTGTCGATACACATACATTTATAAAATGTAAGAATTTGGGTTAGATCCACCTTGACTAGCATTACAGAGAAATGTAATATTTATTTTTGCAGGGTTACAAACCCAGTGTAATGAATAATATAGCATCGGTTTGAAATATCGGTCAAATACAAAACCTCTGTCCACTGTTTCTTTAAGCAGTTATCTGTCGATATATCTTTATACATCCTCAGATTCTGTAATGTTCTTTGGAATGCAGCTTAAGTTGATCATTTTTTTTCTTCTTTCCAGCTTCTGTTGAGCTCACCTAAATGAATCAATTGCCCTGTCTTTTATTAGTGAAGGTTATAGTAGATACAGAGGTACTAATAAATGGCACTCTGTTTTCCTGTCTCTAGTTATTTATCCTTTTTAGATGTTATTTTTTCCCTTCAGGGATGCCTGTGATATGACCGCAGTGTTAAAGCTGATACCATTGTGCGTCTCTCCTTTAGCAGGGCCAATTCAAAGGCGTATTCAGCTCTGATTTCTGCCAGTCGGGTCTAACCGCATATTTTGTCTTTTTGTTCTAGCAAGTGTTTGAATACCAAGCCATAACAATCAGTTGGGTCAATTTTTTTTTTTCCTCTGCTGACCCCGGCTGTGTCGGGGTGATTAGCAGACCATTTTCATGGCCATCTGTTGTGGCCCCATCTTGTACTATAAGACGAGCCGTGTGGCTGTGATAAGCCATCATATTGCTGCTAAACACTGTTGCTACTTGATTCTAGTGACATGCCTGTAAGTCTATTGCTACAGCTTATCAACACGTACTGCTTCATCATTCACGTAACGCAACAGGACCTCTGCGCTCCTGGAGTTGACCTTGGTGATATTCTTTTGGATTTTTCCAGGAGAGCTGTACAGCGGCCACTTCACACTGTCCTCCAGGGTAGGACTTAGTCAAGCCTGGCTGTGGTGTTTTGACCTAACTTGGCTTTTTGATGGTATTTTGTACATTATGAATGCCACAGGTTATAACTAAGTCTCTGAATTGGTCATTTAACCACTGCCTGGACTTACAATACTGGCAGCTTTCTTAAGTATGGACTCGTCCACCTTTCACCCACAGTTCTCCATAAACAGGGCATGCAGTCTGGGTAGATAAAATGCAATCACAAAAACAAACAACTAAAAGCATTTAGTCACTTCTCAACATCCAGCCATTACCCCAAGCATACATACAGTCCCTTTTCATCTTTCAGAATAAAAGTTATTCCTTCATTATCCAAATTAGATTTTAAATCTCCCCTAAAAGTGTAGGGTTATGAAGAATCAATAAAAATGTAAATAAGGACGAAAACAGAAAATGCAAGCTTACGGAGAGTGCATCGTAATTAGAGAGGTTAAGAAAAAATAGTGGAAAAATAACAAGGAGGGCTTTTTATCTTTGTGCAAGTACGAGCCAACAAAGATGATTTCAGATCATACATTTCAAGCAAGTTCTGCATTACCTGCTGCATCCGAATATTTCTTTTTTAAAAAGTCACATCAAGTAACTGTACAAGACAAATTCAGAAGAACAACATTTAGTTTCCTATAGACCATCTTTGTCTGTGGCTCTTTAAAGAACTACTTTTAAAAAAGAGATGTGTGAGTGTGGTGAACTGTTTTTAAAGTTTAAAGAACCTCCACATAATGTCAAGGGCTGTGCACAGTTGGCTCTCAAGGCTTCTAGAAATTTGCCAGAATCTCCTCATTCAAAGAGACAATGAGAGAACAAGTGTTTCTATTAGTGATGTGAAAGTTAATGCGTTAACACAGTAACGCAATAAATGATTAACACCACTAATTTTTTTTAACACAGTTAATGCGTTTCGCTAGTCTGACTTCCATAGTAGTGCAGGCCGAAGCTGCTTGCTCGCTGTATTTTGCTATGATAGAATCTGCAATTGAAGACCAACATATCTCATTCATTTTTAATGGGGTGCATCATTTCTGTAAGACACGGACACACGGTGCATGGTGGGTCTTGCATGTCGAGTTTGGGGAATGGGTTGTGTCAAAAAATTAAGCGGAGTTGAACTTAATGAACTTAATAAATCCGGCCGTTGCAGTGCATCTACCCAGTCAGGAGACAGCAGATGTTTGCCTTCTAGTCGGTTCTGTTTTTCAAAAGTTCCTGCGCGATACAGAAGACCAGCAGCGAAAGTTAATATATTCCGATACAACTGTTGACCTCCAAATTTTAAAATCTGAGCAGAAAAACAATCAGTTACATGATAATAAACCAAAATGACTTACAGTGACCGCAAGTGATAATCAACATAAATCCTAGTCTTTCCAAGTTTAACCTTAGTAACATTTTGGAAATTAGTAGTTTAGACTTTCTGATTATTCCAAAAAAAATGGAAGCTTTACTTGAATCAATCTTGACTTAACAAGACTACAATTCAATTGGATTTCGCAGGCAGCTTCCACATGCAGGCAACTCACGGGGGGTTGCGTTCACGTCCACTGATGCGCCGGAGCAGTGTAAATGCACCATAAGAAAAATAGTGGGAAAATAAATAGAAAACCCTTTTATCATTGCACTAATAAAATCCCACAGTAGAGGATCCCTCAAAAAAGCACACGCTCACAGCACAGCTTGAGCAAATTCTGCATTACTGCGACATCCAAATATTTCTTTTTAAATGTCACACCGTGTTACTGTACAAGACACATTTAGTTTCTGAGGTATAACTAATTGCTCAGAGATTTATTGACATCACTTGGTCCATTTGACATTAATTTGTACAACAGTCTTACATATCTCATTTAATATTTCCAGACCCAGTTAAAGAAATCTAAAAAAGGATGTTAACAGCTTTTAGCAAAGCTGCAGGGACCAACATTTTCCAGGCCAATTATCTGAGCGCTGGTCTTTGCTGTTAGCTGGCGGTCTGCATTTCATCATGTCTCAAGAGCTTCACAATAACAACTAGCCTTTTTTTTTGTTTGTTTGTTTGTTTTTTTGGTCTTGACTAAGGTGGGAGAGATTAACTGTGAATACAACTCATCACCCTAATGCCTAGCCACCCATAACCTGACCTCTTTAAAAACCACCAACCATAGTAGTTTGAGTATCGAGTCTTTTTTGGACTATTGTTGTTGTAAGCATCATCTTTTTTTTTTGTTTGTTTTTCGTGTTTTTATTCTTGTCATTTAATTCATATTGGAGTTGATTTCCAGCTGATCGATTTTGATTCTCGTTTTTTTTTTTTTTTAATTGATGCTTTATACACTCTTTAAAAAAGGGGTTTGTGGCTTAGACAGTTCTACTAAAAAACTTTAATTTGTATAGAACCGTATGTGAAGATTCTCTAAACTTTAAAAATGTTCTTCACACTCACACATCTCATTTATAAACATGACCCTTTAACCAACCATCCACTAAAAGGTTCTTTAGGGAATCAAAGGCAGTTCCTCTGTGTCATCGCTCAAAGGAACTCTTTTTGGCATCTTCATTTTTAAGAGTGTAGAGCCTACTTCATGCATCTTAGGCTGAAACTAAGTGCAAATGCTACAAAGATGTATTGAAGACAGATGTCTAGGCGCACCAACACTTCAGAAGGCGGTCAGAGATGCATTGGACATGCTTCTGAGCCAAGTGTAAATGTATCTGTTTCTTCAAGCCGATTACGTAATCTCTACTCGCCCCCCCAAACTGAACTGTTATTTTATACGGACCTCTTTCGTTAGTGAAATTGATCGTAGATGACAAAAGCTGCATAGCTCCTTTCACCTTTTATGCTATAAGTGTTGGAAAAACTGGAGCCAGTTTCTCCCTTTAGTTCTGATAAAATGCATAACTGCATAGAACAAAATGTACGTGGCGCCTTGGCATCAGGAGATTGTAATGCAGCGCTGATGCAAATCGGATTTCTGTCTGTCTAACAGAGACACATTTATGTGGTCAGGTGCAAATGGAATGTGGATAAATCTTATCTGGCCGTTATCCAGGTATGAGATGCATGAACTGACAAGTGTAAATAGGCTCATAGATTCAGTAGGGTGACACTGAATATGTGCAATTTATCTCTAAAAAATATCCTGGTCTGGCTTTAGTGTATATTAATCCTACTATATAGTGTTGTGTAAAAGTCAGAGACCACTGTTCACTGGGCCTGTAAGTACAAGCTATTCATTTTTCAGTGTCAGAAAAAAGCAGAAAACATATATGTAATAGAAGAGGACATGTCAACAACCGAAGACAGTGTCATTTTTTTCAGTATTTAGAGTGCTTTCGTTCTTTCTTCAAATCTGCAGGGACATTTTTACACATCTTAGAAGTTGGTTGCATTTTCTGCTTCTTACAATCCAAGTAATCCCATACACATTCAATTATGTTGAGGTCTGGACTCCGGGGCGGTCAGTCTCTTGTTCCGAGAACACCAGCACCTCCTTTGATTGATTTGCTTTTTCAATAACAGCTTCTTGGTATCTATACATCTTTTCCTACTCATGGTGTTGTCTTCTCACAGTGGAAGGATGGACAGAAACACCTGTGGATTGTTCCAGATCTGAAGCAGCTTGATTTTCTTCTCTCTCTCAAAGATGAAAGCTTTAAGTGCTGTTTATCTAAATGGGGACAGTTTTGCTGGTCTACCAGGTCTTGCCTTGTCATTTTCTCTATGTCTTTTATTAATGTGAGTGTGAGTGTGTGATAGAATGCACTCTGCTTGATTTTTATGTAGTTCATGGAAGTGGAGTGCTGAGCAAATAAACCGTAATTTCCAACTATGTTGACTCAGTACTTGGTGTGTGTGTGTTGGTGTTAAGTGCCTGGCTGTAAGCTAATCAATAGCAGTGATAAATGTACACTTCAGATTCCTCCTCATCACAACTACCTCATTCGCACATACACAATGAAGGACAAATGCAAATCCACATGTGGTTGTGTTGTGTGGGTTTGTGCAGCGTCTCAAATACAGAGCGGAGCTGTGAAGGCAAATGGAATTAATTTAGACATGACCTTCACCTTTTCATTTTTGTCTGTTCTCGACTTCACGTTTTCTATCTCACCATCTCCCTGTAATTCCATGTCTGTTCCTCCTTTCCTCTCTCTTTTATCATCTTTCTCTTTCCATCTTTTTGCCCTTATTTCCGTGTGGGGATGGGATATTACCGGTTCTAATGATACATTGCGGTATGCAGAACTCGCTATTGCCTATTGCCGATGCCTCTGACCACAGTGTTTTCACATAAAAAAGCAGAGTCCTTGGCCTGAGTGGCCACTTGCATTTGAAATGTTTTTGCTGTTCGTTTCCATCTAACAAACCACCAGACCAGTTGAATTTCCACATATTTACTTTTTACCCTGCTGCATGAGCTTTAAAGACTGTTTGGTTTTTTGGACACAGAACTGATTTCATCATATCAGATTTTGTCAGAATTCCCCAAATGTAATGTTAACTATATCACCCTGATAGCTAACGTGACAGCAAGTTGCAACTTCTTTCAACAGTTCAACTGTAGGGTTTTTTTCCCCCCAAGCTTCCAAAGTTCAGTTTTAGAAGTTGGTTGCATTTTCTGGTTGTCACGATCCGCATAATCCCAAACACATTCCTTGATGTTGAGGTGGTCAGTTCATTGTTCTGAGAACACCAGCAACTTCCTTGTTTGATTTGCATATTTTCTTCTTTTCTTTTTTTTTTATTTCCTTTTCTCAGTAACAGCTTCTTGACGGCTACACATTCTTTCAGACTCACAGCATTGAGTTATCTTCTCTCTGTCTCTCTAGAACTCAGTGTCAGTGCTGACAATAAAAGAAATGGATAATGAGAACTACTTAAAAAATGAAGAAAGTTCAGAGTTGAGTGGAGGAAAAAATTTGTGTGGTTGGAGTAGATTTTGAGAAGGATGTGATGTTCTATTGATCATGCTCATTTTCATGACAGGCAGAGAGCACAAGTTCAGTCTTTACTGGGAGTAACTTGTGATGAAAAAGCAATATTCTAGAGCACAGCTGCTCCTTTCAATATGAGCACTGACATAGTGCTGTGATATTCAGTGATGCCAATAACAAACCCTCAGAGCGATGTTGAAGGATAAAAATCTCTAACTTGGCTATACTGGCACATATAGAGGATCCCATTTGCTTCATTCTCTGGTTTTATTGGTATAATGACGAATAGAGTGGAGGTGGGGGACTCAGCACTTGAGACTTGTTAATTGTGAATGATAGGTTTCTTTAATTCTGGCCACAGTGCAGATTTTTATATCAGTCTACCCCTGGTGGTATAAACTCCAGTGATAATCACATAATTTCAGATTTTATTAATTCATATTAGTAACAGTGGATGTTTACTATGTTATCTAAAGAGTCTGGCGCCAGGACAAAGCTCACACCAGGACGACATGTTCTTGTAGTTATAATCTGTAAATAATAGTGCAGTTGGTAATAACTTCACATTTACTTGAATAATCCTTAGTTTTTTGGTGTTGTTAAGAAATATGAGAGATTCACTTATTTGACGTGTTAGTGCTTTTTTAACACTATCAAACTGAATGTTGATGATACTTCCAGAGATTTTGGTCATGGCCCATTTAAGTCTTTAAAATCTGCTGCCAGATGAGTTGCAGTGTGTCTAAGCCACGTATAGGCAATAGGCATATAGGAAGTTTCTGTGTGCTTCCTTTTCTATCTCTGCAATAAAGATGCACAAGGCTTTCTTTATTGTTGGATGCTGATGTGTGCATGCTGATGTGTGACTTCTCCTATTCATGAATTTTCTTTTTCTAAAATATAGTTTGTGACGCAAACTAAACAAAAATCTACAAGTTTTTAGCTTTGTTAGATCACATTCTTCACGTATCAAATAGAGCAAGAACAGCATTGAGTAATCATTAACACAGAAGACTGAATTAAACCAAAGAAATAGAGACTTTATTGCATTATTATTTTTTTTATATTTGACAGTACTGTTAATTACTGAATACTAAAAACTGCGATCATTTCGGTCACTGATATCATGATGCAGTGTTTTCATGCCGTCCCGTCCCTACTCTTACCTATTCCTACCAGCACTATAACACTTCTTTTTTTTCCCTCCCTATTTTTGTCACCTGCGTGCAGACGCACCGCTTCCTCTCGCGCTCTCACACTCTCTCCACACGCTTTCCTCTCTCTTCTCCTTTCCTTTCCTCTCCTCTCCTCTCTTCCCTCTCTCTCTCATGCTCTCACACTCTCTCCCCCACCACCTTCTCTCCTTTCTCCTCATCATCTCTCTCTCTCTCTTTCTCTCGCTCTCTCTCTCTCTTTCTCTCTCTCTCTCTCTCTCTCTCTCTTACACACACACTCTCGCACCCTCTCCACCTCTTTGTGGTCTCCACTCCTGAGGTTTGTTAAGGCCTGCTGAACCTGGGTGATAATTAGGCAGGGACAAACTATACAGCAGGGAAGGACCCACAGCCTCTCAACATTAAGGAGAGAGAGAGAGCGAGAGGGAAGGAGGAACTGTAGGCAGAGTAGAAAGAGGTCTGGGGAGCTGTTTACAAATGGTGGGTCTCTGCATCTGTAGTCATGCTCAAGTCATGAGGTCCCCAAATCATAATTCACCATCCTTAGGTGACATTAAGCATTCTACATGATAAACATATGCCACTAATAGGCCTAAAATAAACATGACCTTCAAACAAACTATACACAGAATTAGAAAATAAATAGAAAATATCAAATTTGACTAGAAATATCAAATTCAAATGTTGGCATAACGGTGCTTATTTGTTGAAGACCATGGCTTGACAGCACACAGCCTGTGATAGATGACCTGGATAACTTGCAGGACCACTTAGGAAATAGTACGTTATTCGCTTTTTATCATTAGAGTTGAAGCTGATGATAACAGTGGCCTATTACTTGTATGTATTTTAGCTTCACTCCACCATTGCACTGGCGCAACACTGACATCACTAGCAACAGGGCTGCGTATTGAAATATTTTTGTTAAACTGATGGAATTAACTACAGAGTTTTAAAAAAAATTCAGTCATTCAATACCACATTTTAATATCTAAGGAGACAGTTTTGGTATTCAGCCCTTAAGCATGCTTGTACCAAAAAATTGACTGCTGATTTGGTGTGTAAATTACATTCCCTATGCAGGTTATTAATGCCAGCACTTCTTTATTAGTCAGTAATCTTTTGTTTCAACCCATTTCACAATTCACATTTCATCATTGTTCACTAGCAGCTTCACATTTCACAAAAATTCACGGTGTCCTAGTTAATCTGACAAGAGTTACAAGGGAAAATGTTTTATTTGATTATTATTGATCAGTTTTCATTCCTCAGTGGTCACTAGGGGGTCTTTTAAAAACAGGTTATGGTATCGATATTTGCATCAGTATTGAAAATAAATTAATAATATCCAGGTCTACTCTACTGCAGCATTGCACACTGTTTATGAGACACATTCAAGATTTTCTTTTGTTGCAAAATTGTAAAATCATGACATTTGTTTATTAAAAACAGAAATGAACACGTCAAGGTATTTATCTTATAAGCTATACATTTATGTCTGGAAAATAGAATGGTACACATGGAAGCACTTGGTGGAGCGAAGGTCTGTCTGCAGCATTGATACTTTTAAATATCTTCTTGTGGACGTAAACTGGGGAAATATTGAATTTAATTGAAATTATTTACAGTTAACATTAGTAGTGAATATAAATCTGCAAAATATATTTGAGAGACTTAATTATTTTTAAGGGGCCCATATCATGAAATTTTCCTCGTTTTTTTTGGAATAAGAGTTTGATGTAGTATGTAAACATTCTCAGATTTTCAAAACATATTGTTCACTCCTCACTCCATGCAGTCCGTGTATGGAAACTAAGCTGCAAAAACGGCCTGTTTTGAATTCAAACTATTGACACAAATCTGCCTATTCAGCCTTCAGCAGTTTAGCCCCGCCCACTGCTTTTTTGACGAGGCCCAATACTGGCCAGCCAGTCAGAACAGAAGTCATTTCCAAACATTAGTCTTAAAGTTACAGTAACAAAGACAAAGTTGTTGAGAAATGGTCATGTAAAAATGACTTAGGACTGTTTTTGGTGCATAAAACTACACAAACATCATAAGTGGACCTCAGGGGAAAAATGTAGGATATGGGCCCTTTAACTGATGTGCCTGTTCATCGCATTTTAAATAAAAACTTTTGCTTCTCGAGAAACAATAGGTATTTTAATAATTGATGAGTATTGAAATAATAACATAACATTAGAACTAGTATGAGCCTATTTTGCACATTTATTTTTGCTACAAATTTTAGCATCAGTTTCAAATTGAGTTAAATTACTAGTTAGCATTCATTTTTTTTTTTTTT
>JAILXH010165065.1:6435-21486 GCA_023558415.1 Piaractus mesopotamicus
ACGAGAAAGAGAGAGAGATGATGATAAATTGGACAAATCAATTCAATTTGAAATTATTCCATGCTTCATGAAACCTCAACTTTCTCCACAAATTGATTATTTTTGTGTAATGTCACAAAAACAAACACATTTACATACCAGGGGTTTTCCTGGCTCAAAACGAGGCGGTAGCATCCTGATCATGCGCACACGTGCACGTGTACCATGATTTCAACTGGCTCAAGAAAACACTTTTTACAACCAAGGTATTATAGATGTACTAATAATTCTAAAACAAGTAATTATTTTTTAAATTAGTTCTTTTTTTGGTAATTTATAGAGTATAGTTTTCATAAACTCAGTGCTTTAACTAGGATAAAAACTTTAGTGAGGTCCATTCTGCAGAAAAGTAACACAGTAATTAAACTGACTGCCGAATGTGTATTACAACATTGTCAGTGTCTCCTTTAGATTTTTCTCCTTTTTTTTACCCGTCCATAAATATTATGTACTTTTTTCTTTCAATTATTAGTTTTATTTGTTTTATTTTCAGATGAATACACATACTTAAACCTATATATCGCTGCTGTTGGAAGAAAACCTCATATCTCCAAAATGGTAACTTTACAGGAGAAGGAAAAAACCTACTGTACTTTTAATGTAAGTCAATGGAACTAGAATTTTTTTCCAAGTCATGTTGGGCCGTTCTCTTTGGTCCAAGGGAAACAGACATTTTCAAATTGTGTCAATAGCTGAAAAACGACAAAAATGGAGATACGAGAATTTCTTCCGACAGCAGCGATATCCTAAGTCAGTTGGTAGTTACATAGATTGTATTTCATTTACCTGTCTCTGTCTCTTTTGCTTTCTTCCTTCTCTGTCCTCACAAATTTAGGCATACATTAAAATACTCTCTCTACCAAACCCCAGCAAATGAGAAGAAAGATACTCATACAGTTAACCAGACAAAATACGGCAAATTTCTAAATTATATTACACAGTACTGTGCTAATTATATACTATTAACAGTGAACATGGTCAATGCAGTATGTTACAAGTAGGTAACACAATACAACATGCTGATTATGATACAGTGCCACCACATGGCTTAATGCCAAAAATTTGCAGTTACAAAGACAGAAATCCACCGAGTGCAGTGCTTGTTAGAAAATGGTGTTTTCCATTAAGACACCTGAGTTTCCTCAAGAGCTGGAGGAGGCACAAAATTTGATGGCGGTGGCCGCCTTGTGATTCTCTATGCAGGAGAAACCCTGAATACATCCACCCACTGAGACTTCAGCCGTTTAGCCCTGAATATTCACACTGAAGTTATAAGAGGTGTTTTAGCCTGGACTGCTTTTTGAATGAGGTACATTATGTGGCAGCCAGTCACAACAGAGCTCATTTACATATATCAGTCTTAAGGACACAGTAAGGGATAAAGAGAAGTTAGAAAATGGTCATGACAATGAATTATGATCGTTTTTTGGTATTTAAAACCACACAAATGTTAAAGGGGACTTGAACAGAAAAAAAAATCCAAGGAAAATGTAGAAAATGTTAGGTTTTGCATTTGACTTTTTGTCGAAAAATGAGTAAATGCTTTACTGAATATTATTGTAACTTAATATAATTGATTCCAACATTATACAATTGATGCCACCACTTCCAGATCAATGCTTAGATATAATTTTTACACCATTTTATATGCTGTAAATGTTTATTTGTAACTGTTACCATCAAGAGAGTGTATTTAGGTCCACTAAAGATTTAAACATCCACTGAATCCCATCAAATCCCATCAAAGGCAACAGTCTCAGAGCATTAATCCAATTACTCAATCACAGCTTTACATCTGCTGCTTAAAGCGAGCCGAATCAGACAAAGTAAACATACACAAGATCATGAGTCAGGCATCTTAGTATAGTGCTGTGTTCCAGTGGTGTCTGCTCATATATGCTGATATGTTGTTTGTATGCGTGTTTAGTGACGCAGTGGTGCAGATTTAACCTGACCCATGGAAGTGACCAATAGTGAGAGCCTTTAATGCTAGCACCACATAAAAACTTTTTGACAACTATCCTGCTACCCCATGAAAATTATCTTGCATAATGTATAATACTAGAGCTGGGAGGTGAGAGGAGTCCTGTCGTGAGCTATTGGAGCTAGAGTTAGAAGAGCTGGGAAGCAGGAGGAATGCTAGAGTGAGGCAGGAGAGCTGGATGGCAGGAGAAGTTCTGGAGTGAGCTAACGACACTAGAGCTAAGAGGCAGGAGGAGTGCTGGAGTGAGAGAACGGCATTAGCGCTAGGAGACAGGAGTAGTGCCAAAGTGAACTAATGACACTAGTGCTAGGAGACGGGGGAGTCCTAGAGTGAACAAACGCTAGAGCAGAGATACAGGAGGAGTGCTGGATTGAACTAATGACACTAGAGCTGGGACATATTCTTCAACTCTATCGACTGTTTTTTAAGCATACTTGGCTTGAGAGACATTTTTAAGGAGGTGTGTGTAAAGCACTCTGACTTTGAGTACATGAGTTTCCTTAACCAGGCTTTAAACAGTGCTGTTGTCGCTCACCAGCCGCTGTAAGCACAAACTCTACTCACATAAATGTTCTTGATATGTCCTGCACTGCTCTGCACACCACTCTACATTTTTTCACAATTAGTGTTCCATTAAACACTGATTAGAAACAGTACAATGAATGAAAACCAAAAATAACCAATATTTTTACAGAATGTTGTGGAAAAGCAGATGAAGCTGAAGTCGGCTTCTTATTTACCAGCTTCTTATTTAGATTTTGCGTTCTGTCTTAAATGCCACTAAAGACACTAAAGCTTGGAGACAGGAGGAGTGTTGGAGTGACCTAATGACACTAGAGATGGGAGACAGGAAGAGTGAAGTCAGCTAACGACACTAGAACTGAGGGGGCAGAGGCTGTGCTGGAATGAGCTTACACTTAGGAGGCAGGAAGAACAGGAGGTGGGAGAATGCTAGAGTGAGCTAATAGACCTAGAGCTGGGAGGCAGGAGGAGTGCTACAGTGAGTGAATGGCACTAGAGCTGGGAGGCAGGATGAATGCTAGAGTGAGCTAACAACTCTGGAGCTGGGAGGCAGGAGGAGTGCTACAGTGAGTGAATGGCATTAGAACTGGGAAACAGGAGTAGTGCTAGAATGAGGTGTCAGTTGGTGGTGATTGTTTGCAAACTATGGTGTTCAAACAATGTAATGACATTAGATGCCATAATTGATAGAATGTCCACATGCGTGCTATTGCAGTTTTTCATTGCGACAGCACAATGTCACAATGCATTGTTACACCTCTACACAGCAGCATTTACACTTACACAGAAGCACATGGACAGGAATACAGATGTGTTCAGGAATGTGTGTTTACTTTGAGTCTGTAGACCAGTGCATGGCGTAGATTTTGGCCAGATGTCCTCTCAGGGTCTTTCTGGTTTTGAGCTGGACTCGGCCCACCACGGCCGTCCCTGAGACTGTGTCCTGCAGTGTGGCATCCTGCACTGCTTTACGTGCAGCCTGCAGGGTAAAATAATTAACCGTTATAATGCAGTTATACAAACAGGCGCTGCTGCTGACAGACCAGAAAGATTTGTAGTGATAAAGTTTTGCAGTGATGCAGTTTTAAACTAATCTCAAGTTAAGGATACCTTTAGTTTTACCATCTTACCCCAAGTGTATTCAGTCAGCATTTCTGGTGTCTGAAGGTTGCTTCTTTAGTTCTGCATGCAGTTTGTACACTGCTAATTGGTGAGGTATGAGCTTCCATTACTTGTTAGCTACATAAGCCCCATAACAAAAACTGAAGAAGCAAACTTCAGATACCAAGCATGTCTTGGCTGATTGATTTTGGTAAATTGGTAAATAAACTATTGGTTTAAAGGGAAATTCCACTGATTTTTTAGAATAATTAAATGGCTTTAGATGTAAATCAGGGGTGGGGAACTGAGGGCCAGAATCCAGTGCTCTAACATTCCAACTAAACCTGGCCATTAACTGAGTTAAATCCGGTGTGTTTGAGCAGAAACATCACCAACAGACTGTGCAGGAATCCAGCCTTGCAGGACTGGAGATCCCCACCCCTGATGTAAACTAATTCATTCAGAGTGGTATAATGTGAAATGCTTTGTTCTAGAGAAACTTACCAAGTCAGAATTGTTCACAGAGGTGGTGATAGGAACCAGACGTCCAGATGCCCTATCACATTATAACGCTATAGATGATATATATCGCCCAATACTATGCTAAATGTGTGGGATACAAATTAAATTTTGTCATGGAAAAATCATGGAAAAGTCATTGAATTCCACTGTTTAAAGGTGTATGAACCCTGTGGATAAAATGTTCTTTATTTTTGCGTTAATAAATTGTGACCCCTGGTTCCTGTCACACCACATTAAAGAAATGCGAGTGTATTTTGAACCATTTCACATCAAACCGCTCTGAATGAATGTTTAGTTGTGCAGAAATTTTGAAAAACTGGTGGAATCCTTCTTTAATGTACTACTAGAGGGAATCGCACTAGTTCCAAGCTTCTAGTCTTACGAATTGTTTGCTTTGTATTGTGCTAGATTTGGTTTGGACCAGTGACACTAACAGTGATATCGTCCTTCAGGCGCTCCGCCTCCTTTCGAAGCTGCTCCATTTCACCCATGGCAACGGTTGTCAGGCACAGTCACCAATGGAGACGAACCAGGAGTCTGATCAGGTGAGCAGAGAGAATGCTGGGAAGAAGTAAATTAAAAGAGGTCACTATATTTTCATTGTTGCATTAACAAGTGCTGTTTTAAGAACAAATATCCCTTTTTTAGTTAGTTGCACAAGATGGTCAAGCTTTTCACGTTTTGTGAAACTAAAGCTTTCCCTGCCTCGGACGGGCATTTGCAATTCAAACTCCTCTCAACTGGCTTGCAAATGCTCACAAATAAGGATGCACGCAAAACATACACTTATACAACCCAGTTCCCACAAAACATTCAAAAACCTATATGCACACATACACGTAAAAACCTGCTTAAACAAACAATCATGGGTCTCGTTAGGTTTTTGTTTTATCACACAAGTGATAGACATGTTTGCATGTGCTGTATGTTCGCTTATGACTTCCAAGCTTGAAGAAAAAATCTGGAACTATGGTGAATTTCAGTTTACAAGTAACACTACACAGCAAGAGGCCCACAACATGTTATTATTTAAGACTAACTGTACTCACTCAGAAGGAATTTGTCACTAATTTGTCATTTACAAAATCCTGAACACCTCAGCATCACACAAAAACCATTATGTGAGTGCTTAAAAGGTTTTCTGCTTTAGTGGCCAAATCTGTCTAAAAATATAATAACAGAATTGTTTTTGAGAGTGGATCTGCTGAAAACAGCATACTTAGTGTCCCAACCTGATGAATTTTGGTTTTTACCGCTACAACAACACCTATAAGCCTTCATAACAACTGAAAAAACTATATAGACATTTCAAAAGGCTTATTTTCAACAAGCATCAGTTGCCATGACTGTTGCTGAAGTCACATCAAAATAGACAGCCTTTATGACAACTGACCCTTGTTGCAATAAGCCTTTATGAAATGTTTATAAACTTTATGTCAGTTGTCATGAAAGGCTTATGTAGGAGTTATGTAGCCTTATGAACACTGCCCTTGGTAAAGTGCTACCTGAATTTTTACTATGCCTTTATATTATGACTGACTTATATTTATGACTGACTTTTAAAATAAGTTTAAAGCTTATTTCAGTAAGAGAACTGTCTATGAACCTTACTGTGAATGTCAGTTTACAGGTCGTACACAAATATGGCAAAAGTTATTACACTGTTGTACATTATTGATAGGTCCATTATATATTAAAACCTTACCTTAAAAAAGTGATCGTAGCTTTATGTTCTCCTTTTCTTCTATTGCTGTTTAAATCTGTGTTGTTGTCTCTAGCAAGCTCTTATGACCAAACGACTTTGCCTAAAATTTGTTTGAGGAGGGGGAGTGGGAGGGAACTGCTCAGTCATGGATATTAGTCAAAGGGTTTCACCTTACACCTATTTCAGTAGAAAAAAAAAAACTAAAAACCTCCAGTTAGGGTTACGACGATACCAGATATTTGTCTCTGATACCAGTACCAAATGTAGTATCACAGTACTTGACATCAAAATGATACTATGGCAAAAAAGTGAGAAACCTTTAGATTGAACACAAATAACATTATTTACTCTTAACTATCATCAGTCTTTTTATAAAACTCATCGAATGTTAAATAAATCCAATAATACCTAACATGCACCACACACGCATAATAAAGCCTAACATTCATCACACTGTATTTAAAACAAATAGATTATAGACTAATGTTCATCACACTGTCTTTAAAACAATTAGAGCCTAACATTCATCACACTGTCTTTAAAACAAATACACTATAGCCTAATGTTCATCACACTCTGTTACAACAAATACACTATAGCCTAATGTTCATCACACTCCGTTACAACAAATACAGTAAGCCTAACATTCACCACGCTGTGTTTAAATTATATTTTAGATATGGTAACTGTTTACCTTCGTGTTTTAAATATGCTAATTCTTCACTTTTATATTTTAGATATGTTTACCCTTCACCTGTATGTTTCAGATATGCTAATGAGTGCTTCCTGAGTAATATTAACATGCATAATTCTGCCTGTTGGCAGAATGCAGCGACATAGTGTTAGCTTATTTATAAAAAGAAATGAAAGTATTAGTTAGACTATTTAATTTTTTGCCACGTTGTAATATTGATAAAGCATGGAACTTTCGATGCATCGTGCAACACTGTTTTGTGTTTGGTCTCTGCTCTAGTGTTGCATGGTTTGTTTTTTTATTAGATTTTTTATCATTTTTTTATTAGAGTTTTTAAACATAAACAGTTTTGTATTGATGAAAAAATAGACTGAATTTGAAATTTCAGTTACAGTTATTCAGTAACATATTTTCTGTATTCAATCCAGTACAGTCTGTGTTCCGACGATGACAGCTTTTAATGTTCTTGCCAAAGCGTCATCATAGTTTTAACTTGGCATCGGTATCAAAGTCAAAATTTTAGCATTGTGACAATGTTTTTTCTCTGCTCTACAGAAGACTTTGGTTTGTTGATGTAATTTCTGGTAAGATAGAGATACTGTTGTTGTTATTAGGTGTGTGGTAAGGGAGATAAAAAACACGGATTCTGCTCAATACAAAGTCCAAGAGACATTAAAAAAGGGAGCTAACGCTCAGCGAGAAGAGCTGGACCAATCAGAGCAAGAGGGAGAAGGATGGATGGATGGACAGAGGCAGGAGAGAGTGGGTTTAAATCCAGGCTGCTGAGATTTTAAGGGAGGCCTTTTGAGTCAAATCTGCTCTCATCCGATTACTGACTGCTCTTTGCATCTGGATAAGAGCTGGGGGGTGGAGGGGTAGAGTGAGAGAGAGAGAGCGAGAGGCTATGCGGCTAATGGGTGTGAATGTGGCCTAGACATTTGAATCCTGGACACTGCTTTCACGGCAGATGACTCTGTTGTCTGAAACTTCACTGCAGGAAACAAAAGTCTGACGAAACTCTGTAGCACTACAAGGTCAATTT
This sequence comes from Piaractus mesopotamicus, assembly GCA_023558415.1. Classification (NCBI taxonomy): domain Eukaryota; kingdom Metazoa; phylum Chordata; class Actinopteri; order Characiformes; family Serrasalmidae; genus Piaractus; species Piaractus mesopotamicus. The sequence goes on from JAILXH010165065.1 coordinate 14,045, forward strand.
ACACTTCTTTTTCAGATCATGATTGTATGGTAAAGTGGTAAACTGTCATACTGTTACTATTAAAAAAGTTTTTTGATATACTCAAGGAAGTACTATGAATTTTTAAGTCACCTGCATAAATTAAGTTTTTTTTCTGGAGCTACTTTACGTAGGGAGCCACTTTTGGCTTAGTGTAAATGGCACTGGTCATTCTTGTGATTGCAAACCTTTGGAAAACCTTGGTGGTCAAACATGTTACTTTACTTTTATTTAAAAATGTAATTTTTAGTCTTTAGTTATTCTATACTAATCACTATAGCCCACAAGCTGTAGTACAACACAGCATTGCATATATAAAAATGACAAAAGAACAATTGCCTGTGGCACGCAAAATATAGAATGCAATGGAATAGAATTGAATGGAATATAATAAAACAATGAATTGGAATGGAACAGAATGGAATACAGTACAACAGTGGAATAGAACAGAGTAGAATGGAATACAGTGCAGTAGAATGGAATAGAAGAGAATTGAATACCGGGGCGTTAAATGAAATTGAATATAGTAGAATAGAATACAATAAAATGGAGTACAGTATAGTTGAATGTAATACAATAGAATAGCATGGGATGGAACAGAATACAACATTATAACAGAATTGAATGAAATATAATAAAGCAGAATGAAGTGGAATGGAACAGAATGGAATACAATACAATAAAATGGGATAGAACAGAGTAGAATGGAATACAGTATAATGGAATAGAATAGAATAGACTTGAATATAGTGGAGTTGAATGGAATGGAATAGAATGGAATACAATAAAATGGAGTACAGTATAGTTGACTGGAATACAGTAGAATGGAATGGAACAGAATACAACAATCTGATAGAACAGAATAAACCAAAATAGAAGGAAATCACTTACCTACTCCTCCTAGATTATATCCTCTGCGTATGTTTATTTTTTTGTTGCTTTTATGTTTTCTGCCGATACCTTCAGTGTTTACCTTAATAACTCCAACTTTCTCTTCCTCTCGGCTGGTCCCGGGACCCTGTCTCACATTAAGCTCTCTTGCTTTACCTCCTGATCTCTCCGTCTGCGCCTGACTGCCTCGCTTTGCCACTTCTGTGATGGACAGATGAGGATTGAAGGGGATGAAATGAGATCAGAGTCAAAGGGATAAAGCAGTGGATGGTGAGTGGGAGAGAGAGAGAAAGAGAGAGAGGAATATGGGCCCGCGAGGAGTGATGGAGAGAGGTGAAGGAGCTGTGGGCAGAGGTCATGGGGTCAGGAGACGGAAAAGCACGTGTAGAAAGTGGAGGGAAAGCAAGACGGAGAAGCTTTAAGAAAAAGGGTTTTAGGGTTTTGTAAGATCTTCAAACTTGTTTTTAAAGTGGTAGTTCAAATCAAATTGTATGTGCTTTCAGGATTTTCTGTATATGCAGAGACCACAGTATTGCGCAGCACCTCGTCCGTCATTCAGACTCGGTTCAGGTTAGCGGGTTGTGTAAAGCTTCACGGCAGAATCTTCAATGCCTTTCAAACCATGAAATCACAGAATAAAGGGAAGAACTCAAAGGATAGTTTGCTGCTTGTTTACTGCAGCGCTTGTAATAACAGTAAAGAGACACGGATCACAAAATCTGATAAATTTAAATTTATTTGAGAAAGTATGAGAAATTTTAAGCCCTACTATCGCCCCTGCTGATTTAAAACATGCACGTATGGCGGAAAATGATTAGAAAGGCCCATTTTACTTGCAGTTTGCTAATGTATTTATGAAGCTTTCGTGAATGAGGCCCATTGAGCACTTGCATAGATTGTAATAGTGCAGGTTGTGTTAGCTGGTGTATTAGTTGTGGATGAGTGAACAGGACCTCAAAAACACACTGCCACGAAAGGAAGAAGGGGTTCCAAATGGTAAACAAAGGATTTGTGGGACATTTCTATGTATGGTATAATGACTGGCTTGAGATCATGACTCAATTTGGTGTTGTGTAAACTTTGAAGAGGGCTAATTTAGTGGATGAAGAAGGAGGGTAAAGGGGGAAGAGGATGAGGAAGTGGAACATGCACAAAGCCATAATAATAACAACAACGGCTGTACATTCAGCTCCAATACAATTACCCAGTCTGCACACTGATCTAAACGGATGAAACAGAGTAAGTTGTTGGGTGAACTGGATTTAGGAAGCGTTTGCCGGGGGGGCGCATGATAACAACCCCACCCACTGAGTGGAAGGGAGGATTATATTCTGTTAGGGCTGGGAGGGGGGGTGTTACTTCTGGAAGGATGAACACTGACAGTCTATTGAATTAGGTTCAGTGTCGTTAAAAAAGCTTTTTATTTTGAATACAGCAAGTGATATCTTGGTGTATGGCAATGCATTTGGCAAGACTGCTGCAAACCAGTCAGATTACTACAGGAGGAATCTTGTTAAGGTCCATTTGTGATGAACACGGCCACACAAGTCATATTTAGGTGACCTGAGAATAACAGTTGGATCAAGCAGAGCTTTTGTAAAGCTGGCATAGAAAATGAGCTTATAGTGACCCATGTTCTTTAATGATGCTCAGTTTCAGTCCCTAAATAGAGCTGCACCAGGGCTGTGCTAGAGTGAGATATTGAAATATTTGACAGGACCTGATGGGACCTGACTGATCACATCAGGTTCAGTCAGGTTCCCAAGCATGTCAGCCTTGGGTTGCATTGAAATTTCCAATGGTGGACAAAGTACGCAAATCATGTACTTGAGTTAAAGTAGAGATACCCAAGGTAAAATATTACTCCAGTAAAAGTAGAAGTTCCTCCCTCTAGACCTCCACTTGAGTAAAAGTACAGAAGTATTTGCCTTCAAATGTACTTAAGTATCGAAAGTAAAAGTACTAAAAGATTAATTATGGCTCTAATGTTTTTATGTTTTTGTAACAAGACTCTTGCTTCATTAACTCATTTTAGGTGAAAATACTCAAGTGTCAAGATTGGTAAACCGGTCTTTTAATAGAATGTCATTAATTAGTCTGAAACTGACGTCTATTAAAATTATCATAAGCACAAAACACTGAAGGCAGACAATTTCCATTAGGTAGAACCGAGTGGCTCTGAAATAACTTTTTGCAAACAAGCAAAGTTTCAGTTTAAGATTTATTTTTGCAGCTTAGTTACAAGTTTAAGTTTAATAAAAACTTGCTTTAAACACAGGTTCACACATGAGTTTTGCTTTACTATATTGCATCTGTAGGTCTCTGTTCATAAACATAAACTAGCCAAAACAAATTTACTATAAAATGAAATAGTGTCTGTATAGCCCTGCGATGGACTAGCGACCTGTCCAGGGTTTATCCTGCCTTCCGCCCAATGACAGCTGGGATAGGCTCCAGCACCCCACAGCGACCCAGAAGGATCAGCGGTTTAGATGATGTATGTATGTATGTATGTATGTGTTTGTATAAATTCAGAAAAAAGACATGCCAGTCACAACTGCATATGTGTACATATGTCTATATTGTGGTCTATTTACACAAAGTTAGGTTAGTTCCATCATCATTTATGTTGAATAGACACTCCCAAAATTTTACACTGCTGCACTGATGTTGAACCGTGTGCTTGCACTGGGTCGGTATGTCCAACAGGTCGAAACAAGCTCCAAACAAAGTGCCGCTGTGCCCTGATTGGTGTGTTTACTTCACGCTCCTTTCATTTTGACATGTTATGTTTTTATGCACATATAAGCCAAAAGGAGCAACAGATTTCGCATAATGTAGTGGAGTAAAAAGTAAGATATTTGACTTTGAAATGTAGTGGAGTGGAAGTAAAAGTCACCCAAAATGGAAATACTTCAGTTAAGTACAGATACACAAAAAAGTACTTAAGTACAGTAACAAATTACATTTACTTAGTTACTGTCCACCACTGGAAATTTCACATCTGAGTTCTCACAGCCGGTCCCCACAGTTTCCATTAGGCCCCTGAGACCTTCTCCACACTAAGCACAAAGGCAGTGAAGACAGATGTTACATTACACATGGATATGTGCTTTTGTCCAAAAGGGAAGCTGAAGTTGTAGATGAAGTCTCCAGGGCAAGGCGGGGACAATCCAGGACTGCTAACATCATTCAGTGGAGAAATTGTGATGATTTGAAAATATTCAGCTAAGTTCACCAGCTTCTTATTTGAATTTACCCACTCCACCTTAAATGATGCAGCAGTTACCATTAATGGTGTACAGTCACCAGAATGTAACAGCAGCACCATTTAAGGTGGAACAGAACGTGTGAATAAGAAGCCAACTTTAGCTTCGTTTTTCAAACAGTGCTCTGGTTAGATGTATTACAGCTGTAGTGTAACCCTGTTTACTATCAGAGATGATAGAGAAGAGGAGATTAGAGACGAGGGCAGAGGACAAACAGAAAGACGAGAAGGGAGAAAGGAGAGCTGAAGAAGGAAAGTGGAGGAGAGAGAGATAACAGAAACATGGAGGGGGAGAGTGAAGTGAGTGCACATTTCAATAACCTATCACTTTTGTTTGATCTGTGTTGTTTAAACATATGGATAGAGTAGTTGAATGATGAGTTCATCAGCTTTTTTTGTTGACACTGAATGGAATAAATCATTCAGCAGTGTCCTAAAACAAGGCCTAATGGCACGCACATTATCAGGTATGAGTGTTAATTATAAAGCATAAATTTAATTTAATTATAGAACGCAGATTTTAAAAAAGCTATTATTGATTCGCATTGTCCCTGTTTCATTTGAGATTATGCCTTCCTGCTGTCTTCAGACAGGGACAGTTTGGTGTAGCCAAACATTATTAATAATTATATTAAATTAGTTTGGCCTAAAATATTTCTTTATAGGTCCAAAACACTGTACGTAACATTCTAGGCGCAGAAATAGAGTTTACAGGTAATGGGTAATACAGGTAATGGCTAACATCTCGCTATATCAGCAGCGCAGTGTGAGAACAGTGCTGTATGGAAAATGTATTATATAAAAAACATCTCAGTGTCGCTGTTGGACTGAGAACCAAAACTATCCAGCTATCCTGTGACCACTGAAAAGGACTAGAGGATGACCAACACAAACTGTGCAGCAGCAGATGAGCTATCGTCTCTGACCAACAAGGTAGGAGTGTCAAATAGAGTGGACAGTAAGTGGACACAGTGTTTAAAAACTCCAGCAGCACTGCTGTGTCTGATCCACTCGCACAAGTGCAACACACACTAACACGCCACCAACAGATCAGTGTCACTGCAGTGCTAAGAATGATCTACCACCTAAATAATACCTGCTCTGTGGGGGTCCATGGGGGTCCTGACCATTGAAGAACAGGATAACAAAGTATGCAGAGAAACAGATGGACTACAGTCTGTAACTGTAGAACTACAAAGTGCACCTATATGGCCAGTGGAGCTGATAACATGGACAATGAGGTGTACTTAATGAAGTGGCCAGTCGGTGTATAAAAAAATAGTTGTTTTAGACATTGTGACCCCCTGGTTCCTATCAGCACCACTGTAAAGAAATCAGAGTCAGTAAATTTCTCTACAGTGAACCATTTCACATCAAACACTCTGTACTCTGCACATGACACTGTTTACATCTCTTATTGAATTATTAGGACAATTTGAAAAAATCTGGAATTTCCCTTTAAATGTTGACATAAAATTCTATTGGCTGATATCAGTTATTAAAAGTTTTAGCTCCTTAAAATCGGTCTTGGTGACAAACTGCTCTCATCGGCTGGGCACTGGTTTATATGGCCAGCATTTACACTTGCAGTACTGTAAAAATGAACCAGAGTATTGCTGCATCAAGGCAACACTGATAATCACTCAGATTAATCACCTTCTACAAACCCCTCCGTGTGCAGTGCTGGAAAACGTAATACCTGAGGCCTAGTACAGGGCACTGCGCCGCGTCTTACATAATTCTGATGCAGTCTGGTCTCTCGGACAGAGAAACGGAGATGATAATCAACGGTTAAGTGATACAGTTATGGCACAATGAAAAGCAGCACAGGAGGGTTTTAGTCATTTACCTAAGAGGAATTTCCATGCATCTGCCATGCTCTTAAATACAGATTAACGCTGCGTTTTAAAGCCCATAGGGAAAGGTTAGCGCCTCCTCGTCCATTAACCTACTATGAGAGCATCTTTCCTCTTAATGGACATTATTACGCACGACAACGCTGAGAGGGTTAACGTCACGCATACATTACAGCTCAAGGCCGATTTAGGGCATTAGACGAAGACCTTAGGTCCAAGACCTTAGGGTTTGTTTTAATGGCAAAGAATTCATAGTGTGCTTTTTATGGTGTGGTGGTGGTGGTGGTGGGGTAGTGGTGGTGGATGTGAATGATTAAATGATTTTCTTGCATGGATTATTATTCCATATTCTAAATGGGAGCTTTGCAAGCTTCATAAACAAATGCACTCATTTGTGAGGGATTATCTGTAATCTCGCTCTCCGTCCTCCACCCTTCCATCCCTCCAAATAACCCTCTCCCTTTCCCTCCCTCTCACTTGCTCTTGTTCTGTCTCTCCATCAGCTTTAATGTGGTCCATCGCTCCTCCTCTCTCTTTTTTCACTCTACCCCCCATCCTCCTGCTCTCTCCCCACTCGTTTTAATGCATTGTACTCCAGCAAACTGACTAACCCAACTTCTCATGTAAAGGTGGACAATATGGCAAAAATATACCACCAATACTTAGATATTTTCACAACACACAGTGTGTATCATGACTGATTTTCTGAGGTTTGGTAAGTTGGAGTAGACAGTGCTCCAGTAGTGCCACGTTTAACCTTAAGAAGGTGAGAGTTATTACTGTCATTCTGCTATACAGCAGGTGTTTTTATGTCCCAGCTGTAGATTTTTGAATACATAAAAATAGACAAACCGGTCCTGAAGTCTGTTTGGCCGAGTCGCATTCTAAACTGTTATAAAATACTCAATATATGCAGACCTACAGCTGCACACTTATAATCGAATATCAGTGTTTTCAATATAAAACCACAAGTATTTAAAGGCCAGTTTATAGTCTAGGTGACGAGTGTTGCTCTACACAAAATTACTGTGGTTGACCGATGTTCGCAGTGCTGTAGGCTTTCATAGTCCTGCCCCAGTGACCTAACGTTAGAATAGGACATCATCTGTAGTTTCTATGAAAACGTGTATGACGATGCAGCTAATGAGGCAGCAGTGAAACCGGACAAAACGGTAAACAGCTGCTACAGTTAAACTGCATTAACAGTAGAGATTTTAAGCTGCAGGGTCGCTACGACAACCAGAAACTCCATTTCCAAAAACGCTGTGTAAATCCTGTAAACCCTATATTTCATTCAGAATAGTACAAAGGCAACAAATCAAATGTTGAAACAGAGAAATTTTATTGTTTTTTGAAAAATATATGCCCATTTTGAATTTGATGCCAACAACACGTTCCAAAAAAGTTGG
>JAILXH010165171.1:11662-26485 GCA_023558415.1 Piaractus mesopotamicus
TGGCATTCGCAGTGATAGGAGCCATCACTGCTGACACAAATGTGCTCACAGTCATGTCCCATTCCACAATGGTCCAAACCTGCAATAAGCCGTGAGTGAGACACTGGAACAATCTAGGCATCACACTGATAAAAAAGTTTTGTATCTCAACAACTTTATGACTTCTGTCTAAGTCAGTGGTTCCCCCCTGGTCCTGGAATACCCCTGCACATATTAGCACAGGGGTTGCCAGTCTCAGTCATACAGATTCCATGCTCTGAACATTTTTGTGTTTTTCGTACTCTAACTCACCTGGCCCAGCATGTGGAATTTGTTGATTAGTTAATGAGTTAAATCAGGTGTGTTAGATGAGGGAAAGCACAAAAATGTCCATGTGGGGTTGTCAGGACTGGGATTGGGAATCGCTGTATTAGTGTTTTGCTTACCCCCAAAACAACTTCTCCAACTAATCAGATAATTAGCATGAAAGTTAGAGCAGAGAAAGCCCTTAAATATAGAGCAAGAGTACTCCAGGACCAAGCCTGAGGAGCTGTGGCTAAGCTATTGGAAAAAGATAAGAGAAATATGCTTACTCTGTCTATGTGGCACCTCTGAATCTAAAATCTAACCTACAAAAAACCTGCCAACTTGGGGAAATGATCTTCAGATTTGATTCAACAGCCTACAACAGGACTATTAAAACAATTCTTGAGGGCTGCAATGTCTACCAGTAGTTTCTCCAGTCATCATACCAGTAAAATGTGCCATATCAAGTCAATAATCTTGATGTCACCAATCATGAATTTTGCAACATTGTCAGGATGGGCTGGTTAGACTGGGGAATCAAGTCTAGTTTAGTTGACCACAGTCTGGCAGCTAGGAAACTGTAAGTCAATGTATTACAATTGTAAGGATCCAGTTCATTTCAAAACTATTAAGTAGTGCCTGATTGGAGTAAACATTGGAGTGCCCTCAGCTGAATAGCCTGGTCCACAAGGTCTTACGTGAACATGTTTTCTTGTCTTCATTCAAGACAAAGCCCATCTGGCATTCGCAGTGATAGGAGCCATCACTGCTGACACAAATGTGCTCACAGTCGTGTCCCATTGCACAGTGGTCCAAACCTGCAACTAAGGGCCAGAATTACTAAAAGAGGCACTAATTACTGACAGTCTACCAACATTTTGCACTGGTGGTGGTGGCAGATTTAATGGGTTAACTAGTAAGAACTTCCATGTCAATGAACACAGGCGCAACTTTGTAATTAATATATGACCAGTGCAGAATAACCATGCTTTTTGTATGGATGTTTGTGTCGGGCAGGTATGAAAAAAGGGCTGCATCCCAAACCGCATACTACAGCATTAAATAGTGTGTAAAAAATAGCGCACAACCACTGGAAGTACATTCAGTAGTGTCGCATGTTAAGTATAGAAGTGTGTGGTTTGGGATGCAGCCAAAAAGTTGTGACTCATTAGGTTGAAATAATGACTTATTTTCCCAAGCTTTTGATTTAGTAGCTCAAAAATAATAAATGATAATTAATGAACAACCCTAAATTTTTGTATTTGTATTTCAGCACCTGAATGAGGCTTTATGAAGCCAGTGGTTCCTAATCCTAGTCATGGAGTTTAGCTGCCCTGCACATTTTAACATTTTCCCTGCTCACAACAAACCTGATCCAACTACTTGACTAAAGAATAAGCCCTTGATTAAAATGTACAGGACAGGAATACTCCAGGACCAATGTTGGATTAAGCAAATGGAACAAGATATCTAAGACAGTTGCTGGTTCAGGCAGTGTGACACTGTAAAATCTAACAACCACCAAACATTTGCCAATTTAAAGCCTCTTCAGGAAGGCTTGATACAACAATCTTGAACAGGACTATTCAAACGGTTCGTGAGGGCTGCAATGTCTACCAGTAGTTTCTCCAACCACCATATCAGTAAAATGTGCCATACAATGTCATTAATCTTAAGCCTACCAATCATGAATACTGCAACAATGTCTGGATACGCTGGTTAGATTGGGGAATTAAGTCCAGTTTCGTTATGCATACCATAACCTGGCAGCTAGATATCAAAACAAGTCAGATTGGCTGCCTGATTGGAGTGAACATTGGAACACCCTCAGCTGAATAGCCTGGCCTATGAGTCTTACGTGAACATGTTTTCCTGTCTTCGTTCAAGACAAAGCCCATCCGGCATTCGCAGTGATAGGAGCCATCACTGCTGACACAAATATGCTCACAGTCATGTCCCATTGCACAGTGGTCCAAACCTGCAATAAGCTGTGAGTGAGACACGGAATCTAGACATCACACCCATAGCCTACATAAGACAATAATGGACTGGTTTTATATCTCAACCACTTTAAGAGACTTCTGTCTAAGTCACTAGATTTTCTTTCAAAAGGTCATAAAGTGGCATGAAACAAATCAGTACCATTTATGACAAATAACTTACTGGCACTACCATCACCATCATCATTAGTGGCCTTGAAACATGATCTCTTATCCTCCATCAAGACAAAGCCGGGGGGGCATGTGCAGTAATAGGAGGAGCCGCTGCCCACACAAGTGTGCTGACAGTTATGACCCAGTGCACAGGCATCCGCACCTGCAACGAGTCACAGCTGCAGCAAAATATGGACACAATTGCAGTTCTATTTGAAAAATCTTAGTTCATATTTGATTCCCCTCCTTTTAGTCTGGCTTTATATGGTAAACCTTTCATGCAAATTCAGTTAACACAGGTCTTTAAACTAGCTGAGTGTTTTCTCTGTATGATAGGTGACAGTGAAAGGGTGGAGCTGAAACTTTACATATTAGAGGTGGGCAAAAGCCACTACACCTTGATGGAAGACTACAGGTAAACAAGAATTTTGTCTTTTAAATTGTATGATATGATGACCAAGGTAAAGAAGGTCCATTTTCATTTCAGGTTGACTTTAAAGTACAGAAATCAGTGTTTAGTGTTCCGAACCGGGTTTGTAGATTTCAGTGTAAAAACGATTATCTTTATCTGGTTCTTGAGAATCAAGTCTTGTGACTTGACAACCATGGAAAAGACTCTATTTGAATCCTTTTTAATGAAGATCCTGACAGCGATGGCCATAGAAGAACAGCTCTTCATGTTGGCAAAGGCCGTCTTGCTTGAGTATAAGATTGTGTCCCAGTGGAGAAGTCAATGATGTACGCAGCGTGTCATCAGTACGAAGGGAAGAACTTGCTAGATGCAAGGCAGTCTCCAGAGGAACAAGTGTGAAAATGAAGCTAGAGCTATTGAAGACAAAAGCAGAAAAAGTAGTCGGCAAGCTTCACGCTGGATCAAGAATCATGTTGTTTCTCTTAGCATCTGCTGGACAATCGTCTACAACACAGAATGAAGTTCTAAGAGACGTTGGCTCAGGCAAGACGTCTTTCAAAGTAAACGGCATTGATAGTAGTTTTGTGGTGATACCAGTGATTTATACATGGGGGCAAATCATTGGAATGTTCCTCAGAATTTTAGAGACAGGAACATGGAAATTGCAGAGGACAGTCAGTCAACAAGGCAGCCGAAGATTCTTGTGAGCCTTGTTTCTGAGTCCTGAAGAGTCTTGTGAGAAGGTGGTTGTATTTGGCATGTCCACAGTCAAGGCGCTTTCATTTTAACTTTTCTTATGACCCAGTAGTGAGTTGTGACACTAAGTAAAGTGAATGATGTGGTTCCTTAGAAATCTGAATAAATCCTGCAAGAATACTATGAAATGGCATGAATCAAGGTCATTACCATTTCTAGAATGACGTCTTAGACTCACTGGCACTACTTTCACCATCGTTGTGACCATTGTTGAAGCCATCAGTGCGTTGATTGCTGGGATTGCTGGCACCATCATTAGCTATGGAGCATGTTTTTTTGTCCTCGTTCAAGATATAGCCAGGGCGACACTTGCAGTGATAGGAGGTGGTGTTTCCGACACAAATATGCTGACAGTTGTGCCCCATTTCACAGGCGTCTACACCTGTAATGATTACATGTAGAATAATAAGGACAATATCAAACACCATATCAATTCCCTCTGCTGAAAGCATGAGTTAAAATATTATTGGACAAACAAAGAGAGTTTGCTTCAGGTATCAGGATGATATGAAATAACTTTATAGCACTAGTTATGATGTTTAAACATGTGATGTGTAATTCTGTCTGATTTCATATTTGGTTTGGACCAGTATATATGATCTCCGCTGCTCTTGGACGGAATCCTGGTGGCCCAGTGAGATTTTTATGTGGGATCAATGAACACACATTAACCCCTCACCAAGCCATGAGCCCACCGGTAGGCCCAAAGTTTTATTACACACTTCTATAGCCTAAGAAAAGCTCCATTAGTTTGCATTGAAGTAAGCCTGGATAATATTCTGTTCATGTTTCATGATATTAAGAATAGAAGAAGTGTGGAATAAACAAAGTGGGTTACCCAGGATGATGCACTGACATAAATTAGACATTATGAGCATTTAATGGAATGGAAGCTGTCCACAGTTCCACGGTTCCACGGTTCCACGTTTTGCTTACTAATTTGTTTGCTACTAACTCCATACTGTATACTGTCCCAATAATCCTGTGTATGTTTGAGATTACAAACACTTTTCCAGCCATTTCTGACTATACGCTCCTAAAAATAAAGCGGCCAAAAAGTGATGCCATAGAAGAACCACTTTTAGTTTCCTAAAGAACCACTTTTGTGAATGAGATGTGTGAGTGTGAAGAACATTTGTCAGGTTTAAAGAACCCCCACATATTGTAAAAGTTCTATACCACTGATTTATTTTCCTAAAGCTCATATGTCCAAATGAAAAACCTATTAGGAACTTTTATTTTTAAGAATGTTGCCATAACACGCAGCTGACGTGTCCAAATACCACAGTACTGCAGAACCACCAGCTCACAGGGCAAACGTTTGTCATCTGTCTCACTAGTCACAGAGGGAAAGATGTATCACAGAGCAGAAAAGTACAGTAATAACAATGCAAATCAGAGTAGTGTTGCCTGCATGTGTCGTTCAACATGACAGTGTTGCATGTTCCATGCAGGAAGACCATCCATGGTAATTCCTCACTGATTTAGCATAGGATGGGTCAGTGGGTCTAATCCAGCTGATAGCTCTGCTGGATTTGGAACACCTTGATATAAAGACAAAAGATATTTCTGATATACACATAGCTTAAAATATAGTCATGCTTGCACACTGGAACAGTCTAATATGTATCATGTAATATGCAGTATTGTATGACTTTTAAAAGTCATGACAAACACAGCTTTGGTAGTGTAGCTTGGCAATAGGTTAGTCATGTAGGATTTCATTGATGTCCTGCTGTATGCAAGCTTTAAAACAAAGCGATTAATCAAAAGTGACTGTTTTGAATCTACAGTACTGTGCAAAAGTCAGAGACCATTTACTTTTTAGTCACAATGGACGTGAAGTACAAGTTATTCGGTATTCAGTGTCAGGAAAACAGCAGAAAATATATTTAAAGAGAAAATTACATAGAAGCCTCAACAATTAAATGTCAAAATTTTCTGTTTTTAAAGTTCAGTCTCAGAAGCTGGTTGCATTTTCTGCTTCTCATGATTCAAGTAATCCCAGTTACACATTAGGTCAGTCAATAAAACCTTATTCCTTATCTTCGATGTCTAGTTTTGGTGTTTTACTGCAAATTTTCTTTTGAAGATTTGTATATCGTCTTTTCTCAGTAAGGGCAACATGACAGCTACACATCCTTTCAGACTCATAGGCCCAATCCAATTTCACCCCTTGCCCCTACAGCTATTGCTAATAGTATGCTAATGTCTCGGTAGCTAAATTTCCTGTTCCACCTTAAAGAATCCAGCAGTTTTGACGCCTGAAGCGCCAGAAAGTAACTGCTGCTCCATTTAAGGTGGAACATAAAAAAAATTTGAATGAGAAGCTGGTGAATAGCTGACTTCAGCTTCATATCACTGAAGAATTAGGGGTGGGTGCAAAATAATCACATTCCAGTGAAGCATCGTTTTCTCCTCTCTCTGAAAGATGAAAGCTTCAAGTGCTGTTTTTCTGATGGGGACTGTTTTGGTGGTCTACCAGGTCTTGCACAGTTATCAAGAGGCCTATTTTCTCTGTATCTTTTAATTATTTTTTAAACTGAAACTCCTGTTTTATAACTTACTTTCATTTGATTTTCCCGTCCTTATGCAAGTGGATTATCTCCTGAAACATAAATAATTTGTACTTAATGGCTGTTGTGACTGGAAATGAAATAAAAGAAGGTGGTCTCTGACTTTTGCACAGTACTGTATTTTACTGTATGTATCCAACATGATGTATTAGAACAGTATATTATTAGTCTGTATGCAGTCTACAGACTCTTACGTTTGAGGGAGCATGTTTTCTGGTCCTTGTTCAAAATATAGCCCTTCCGACACTTGCAGTAAAAGGTTGAGCCACTGCTGACACAAATGTGCTCGCAGTCATTTCCCATAGCACAGGGATCCACGAAACCTGAAACAAGCTATGGTTACTCATGTAAAGCCCGTGCTTTACAGCATCATTACAGGAGCAATTTGCATAATGCATCTTTTGTCTCCTACCAGGCTACACTCTTATCTTACAAGCTTTTCCCATTATACATGATACATATGATTTTACAGTTGAAGAAGTGAGATCAGGGGGGAAATACTGTTGGGATATGTCTCTACAAAAAACTTCACACCAGTTAATTTCACTGTGGAGGTAATGGGAACAATTTTACCACAGCCTGCTTCAGTGAAATTGCCTGTGCCATACATTTATGACTAGATTAACTGCAAGGTTTAGATGCATGTTTAGCAACACGACTCAGCAAGTGCGGTTGACTTCAGGGTCCTGAAAAAGATAAATGACATTATCCACATACAGAAAAGGTCAATTATAAAGGATCAGCAGGAACAGCCTTTACAATGTTACAAAATATTAAAAGGTTACATGCAATTACATTTCATATACACTGTGTATACAGAGTAATATCTGAATAGAAAGAGAAAATATGATTATGGTAAAATGTCACTGAAATACAGTTATATGCAAAGGTTTAGGTGCCCCCTTTTCAAACTGCACAATTTGTTGATTTTCAAAGATATTAACACCACCTCTGCATGGCACATTTCTGCCAATGTTAATGCACATTTGTGATTTATTTGCTAAATTTAACATTTTGACAAACCAGATAAGAGCCTTTCTATTCTTGATTTAGGCTTTTTTTCATTGTTCCTTGAAGACTGCTGTCAGTTCAGAAATATTCATAGATCCCCTTGCATGGACCTCATGTTTGAGATCATTTACCCTCAGTTTTTCATAATATTCAAGTCTGGGAGGGTATCACTATAAATCTCACTTAGGATAACCTACTTCTTGCACTGCCAACCTGACTGAGGACAGCCTGGGGCTTTCTGTTGTACTTATTTTTAAAGAATGAGGAGATTTTTCTCTGCACCTTGTTCTGGTGATATCAAATGGAATTCAGTGTTTTGCTAACTATAACCTCTCATAGTGGTGCTAAAACTATCAACTATCAGAATGCTAAACAACCAGACTGAGGGATGGCTATCAACTTTAGCTGCTACTAGTCATAGCCATATCTTGCAAAGCAAATTATGCCTGTATTTCTCAAATGCACTTCAATGTGCCTAACTAATTGCATTTCATTTCCACATGTTTGAAAAAGGGATTGATGCTCTACTAACCACTTTAGCAACACACGGTTCCTCAACTGTTCAGCACCGATGCGCACAGAGCGCTGTATGTGTCTGAACCTGCTGCTGAAATCCGATTTCATTCTGGTTTTTGGAAGAAACCAACACTGTAGGGAAAGGGGTTGTGTGACTTTATTAAAGTATGATCTAGGACATAATTATTTTTGACTCATAAAATGATTAATTTCATATTCTAAAAATAGCATTGATAAATAAAATAAAACTATAAAAAAATACAGATTTCAAAAATCTGATGGGACCCCAGCTTGAATGGACATGACACCTCTGCCCACAGCATTTCCTGTGCCATTTCAGATTAGAAGTGTTCAAATATCTTTTCTTGCTTTTTAAGAGTTAATTAGCTTCATTTTCAGATCCTCAGTCAGCCACTTTAGATGAGCCCATTGCTGTTGACTGTAAGCAAATCACCCTGAGAAGTTTGAAGTGTCACATAATTTATTATGCTCTGTGTACACCTGACTTGGACTAAGGCCTAATGAATCAAATAAGCTCACCTCACAAAAAAACAACAGTTTTTCCATGCAGATGTTGTGCTGACTTCTTTTCACTTAGAAAAACAACAAAACATGCAATTTGACCAGGGGTGCCTAAACTTTTACGTACAACTGTATGATCCCAGAAACACTCATTGTAATTGTAACAATGTTGTGTTAAATCAAACACACATGCAGCAACTCAGTTGGTAATACAATCAAAACATACAAAAGAAGGAACCTTTCAGACACAACACGTCAAACATAAGATCAACATAAGGGTACTAAATGAAGACAAAATCCTGATCTATGCTATTGTTTACTGAGCTCTTATTGTTTTCAGATGCAAAACACCTAATTGACTTGGCTTGTAACTCACCCACTCACTCACTTACTCACATTTAGCAGGGTGAAGATTCTAGCACTAGCTTTTGGAGCTTTGTAAGAGTGGTGCTTTGCATCAGTGACACTGTGTCTCCTTGTTCAGGTAACTTATTATAAGATAAGACTTACAAAGAGTGAAGAATAACACCCCCGCCCATTTTCCTACCGCACAGAGTCTCCCGGAACTTGGAGGTGAGCTTCTCGATGACTCCATAGGTTTCCACGTAGAAGACGTGGTCTTCCAGCGGGTTGCTAGCCATGAGCTTCAGCGAGCCGATGTCAGCCCGGTCCACTCCCACAGCATAGATTTCGATCCCTGAAGCCCGGGCTGCAGCAGACACCTCCTCTACCTGGTCCTGAGGACGTCCGTCTGTGACAATGATGGCCACCTTCGAGATGTTCTTTGATTTGGGCCGGGCTCCTGACTTCTCGGTGAAGGCTTCGTCCATGGCCTTCTTGATGGCCAGGCCGGTCATGGTGCCTGCAGCCAGGGGCTCAATCAGGCTGATGGCTTGCTTCAAGCTTTCCTTTCTGAGATGGTCCTTGAGGAAGAACTCAATTTTGACAGTGCTGGCGTAGTTCACCACAGCAACGCGGGTGGCATCTGCACCAACGTCCAGCGTGTCCACCATGTCTGAAAGGAAAATCTTGACCTTCTCAAACTCACCTGGCCGCACGCTACGGGAGCTGTCAATGATAAACACAAGGTCCAGTGGGCGGCTCCTACACTGGGAGTCAGTAGCTGAGAGTGAAAAAGAGACATATTTTGTTACTGATGATTAACACTATGTGATGAAGGCAAATATGATCAATTAGAGGGTTAGTACGACATGCTGAACCACTGTGGACATCAACCCAAACTTAAAGTTGGACACAGAGTTTAGTGTCATGATGTCCATGAGCGCTATCTGACCCAATGCCACCAGAGGTGAAAGTCAGGTTCTACAGACTACACTATAGTTTGATAAGTTCAAAGGTTTGTAGACTCCTGCTTATCCAGCATATCTTCTGAAATTTGTGAGGGTTTTACACTACATGTTCCGTGTTCAAACATTGCTTTAAGGATTTGATTGCATTCAGCCACAAGATCATTACTGAAGTCAGGTACTGACGTTGGACGATCAGTTAGATCCTAAAGATATTCAGTGGCCTATTGCTTCAGAGACCGCAGTTCCACTGCTCCACAGCCCAATGCTGGAAGGTTTTACATCTCTCTAGTCCAACGGTGTCCAATTTTATCTGCAAAGGGCCAGTGCGGCTGCAAGATGTCATTCCAAACGAGCAAGAGCATGCCTGATTCCACTTGTTTAGTCAATTGCTCAGCCTTCAAACAACTGAGCATGTGTAGTCCTGCTTTGTTAGAATGAAAACCTGCAGCCACACCAGCCCTTTGCAGATAAGACTGGACACCCCTGCTCTAGCCAATGGGCGTGGTGTCCGTAGGCTCGTGTGCAGCTGCTCCAGAGTGTCCCATTCTACTGGTCAGTGCTGTACTATAGAAATTACACAAGCCATGTGGTCACAATTATACAAGCCTGTCTTAGCAATGAGTGCAGCTTAAAGTAGCTAGTTTTGGACATGTAAATGTATGTCTGATTTTTTCCAACTTCTACACTTATTTCAGTTATTTCTTGGATTTTTATCAATACCCAAGGTATTGTTTATACGTAAGCTAAACAGTAGATCATTTAAGAGGCTTTCACATATTTGGCATTAAATGCTAATAGAAGGGCCCAGTTACTATCTGGCAAAAAGAGCAAAGCCCTAGCATCTTACTTTGCATTCAGTCGAGCACACCGTCACTTTTTGCTTTTGGGTGTAGAGCTAATCTATTCAGTGCTGTTCAAACAGAACAAGTAAAAATGCTATGTCACACTCTGAATAGAAAGTCTGAGGCCTAGAACTATTTCCTTAAGAAGTGCCTCTGACCCTCATTCTGAAAAACCTACAAAAGCACAGCATGTGTTCTTGTGGCAGCTGGTTGCTTGTAATGCTGACAATAGCTGCTGTTTAGTTAACTTGTACTAGCATTAGGCAGTTATTCAACATTCTAAAAGCCAGTTAGGTTTTATTTTTAAAAAATGATCATCGCCATTTTTTAAAACAGTCTTAAAGGAGGATTCAGTAAGATGACATCATTGTGTTCAGCATTATAAAAGCTACATAACAGAGAGATTAATATTATGCTGCCCAGTATTGCACTTTGAACAAATACCATGATTGAAAGTGGTAACTTTCGATTTTTTTTTAACCTTTTCTAAACAAACGTCTCAGTGGAATTGTGTATAATTGTGTAGAATTAAGGTGTAACCGCTGTCCCATAGATTGTTTTTGGTGTAGAAGAGTCGGTGCGCACATTGCACTGCAGTGCATGCTGGGGCTGTAGTGCAGTGCATTGTGAAGCGAGCTAATGTTAATAGAATATATAAAGACTTTTTTTATGAGCCGGATAGGATTGAGTCGTGGACCTGATCTGGCCCACGGGCCTTGTGTTTGACACATGGGTTTTAAAGAAAGAAGTCAACATTGTGCACATAAAGTCAATCCAACATAAATTGTGCTTGGTGGTGCAGTATGGGCTGTCTGTTAATTTGTCAAGATGACCAGTAGTTTTTTGTAGTATGATACAATTTGACAAATACATTTCTTTTTTCCTTTTGAAGATCTAGCTATAGTGGAATTTCATTTGTTTTTCTGCTTTATAGGGCAAATCTTGGCAAATCATCGCTTTTCACCAAAACTTTAGATACGTTGAAAATACCTCTCTCAGTCTTTTCTGCATTTTTCCCAGATAATCTTCAAAATAAAAGTTAGTTGTGTATGGTCAGTTATGTCCTCTGATTGAGGACTCTTTGCCTTATGGTTTTGAGGAAATTAACTGGTGGTAGTTTGGTAGTTTATCCTCACATTTTTGGTTAACAAAGCCTCTCATAAAGTCACAGCCTTTTATTTTAAACAATATCAAATTGAAAATACTGATTATAAAAGCAGTATAGGCTCACTGATGTCATTTTGCTAAATCTGCCTTTAACACACTGTGTTTTCGAGTGAATGAGCTGAGGATGGACTGCTGCAGAGTATTCTACCTGTCCTCCCTGCGAGGGCTATGTCACCATGTGCTCTGACTGGAGCCTCTGGTTGGGCTGAGGGTCTGTGAGGATATTTCTCTGGTACCAGAGTGGACGTTGGCAGGTATTTAGCTGATGTGGCTTCAGGGTACAGTTCTGATGACAGAGTGGACTTTGGCAGCCAGAGATTTGGCAGCAGTGGTGAGGTTACCCAGGCCCGGGGGTAAATAGGAGAAGACGGTGGTTGGAAATGTGCCGCTGGTGCACTGGTTGCCACAGCAGTCTGTTTAATAAATGATTGTTCTGGTGCTGCCTGTGACTGTGCTGGACCTGCAAGTGATTGCTCTGGACCTGCAGGCAATGGTTCTGGAACTATGAGTGATTGTTCTGGAGCTATAAATGACAGTTCTGGACTTGAAACTGATTGTTCTGGGACTGCCCTTGATTGTTCTAGACCTACATGTGATTGTTCAGGAACTGCCCTTGATTGTTCTAGACCTACATGTGATTGTTCTGGAACTGGCCTTGTTTGTTCTAGACCTACATGTGATCGTTCAGGAACTGCCCTTGATTGTTCTAGACCTACATGTGATTGTTCTGGGACTGCCCTCGATTGTTCTAGACCTACATGTGATTGTTCTGGAACTGCCCTTGATTGTTCTTGCGACTGTTCTGGAACTACACGAAATTCTTCTGGACCAGCCATTGATTGTTGTCTAACATCAGCTTTTTGTTCTTGGCCCGCATGTGACTCTCCTATAACTGTGTCATGTTGTTGAGGACCTGCAGGTGTTTGCTGAGGAGCTGGTGCTTTGCGGCAAACAACTGGCGCCCATTCACCTTTCAGCTGCTGCTTGGCCTCTGTGCCTACTGATGACAAGTCTTTTTTCCACTCATAACCCTTGGCTGCAGAAGGACTTGTGGGTCCAGGATAGGCTGCCATTTGTGGCAACATCCTTGGCTGGTCTTTGTGAAGGTAGTGGTGTCGATTAAACCTGTAATTACTATGTACTATGGACCACCAACGGGTAGACAATCAAATTAGGTGCATGAGACAAAAAGAGGACAGTAAAACAGTTGTTAGACAGTATAATTTATGCCTCATTAATGTTACAACCTGATAATTATCATGGAGGCATAAAATTTCTTACTGAAACACATTAAAAGGAGACTCCAGCATTTTTCAGCCTAATCTTTATCTGTCATATCTGCAGCATATGACCAATAGTGTGTTTCTTGTTAACAAATTTTCTGTTTTTTTGCAAAATACAGGGACATTATTGTCTGTGGTAATTGATCTTATGCTACAGATGTGACAGATAGAGATTAGGTCAAAATACGCTGGAGTTCCTTTAAAATATCAATGCATGTTACATGGGTACAGTTTTTGTAAACATACATGCACTCAATGTTTACATGAAGAAGGGTTTGAATGCATTTAAATCTGTGATTGTGAACATCAGATTGGCATTCCATTGTGGTGTAAATGAAGGTGAGAAATTTAAACTGCTTTATGTGAAAAGCAGAGAAGTCATGTTTGTGATTTTATGAATGTGGTGCATCAAGAACAGTAATGGAACAGTTTGTTCCCATTACTGTGATGCAAACTGAGCTGAAATCTAAACATGACTAGAGGGTTTCGCAATGGAGTATCAACAGTCAGTCTAGTCAATCCAATCTAGTCTCTGACTATGCTTAAAAGAGAATTCCACCAATTTTTCAAAATTTTTGCATGAATTAAAATGCAGTCATTCAGAGTGCTTTGATGTGAAATGCTCTGTTCTAGAGAAACTCATTGAGTCAGACTCGGTCGCTGTGGTGGTGATAAAACCCAGACATCTGAAGAGTTTAATGCTTTTAAAAGCTATGTCACCAAACATTATCACACAAAATGGTTACTAATACACTGCCCGATGCCTGAGACTTTGTTTTGCGATAGTTCGGAGACAAGCTTTTGGCCTAAAATGTATTTTTTATGATCCATTTAGGACAGAGAGGTACATGCAGGGTGTGGTAAAGGCAACAACATACTGATATAATATTTACCACCCCTGTAAAGAAATCAGTCAGTAAGTTTCTCTACAATTAACCATTTTACATCAAATCACTCTGAAAGAACCTCAACTGTTCAATTCTGTTTTAATGTTCCATTTAAAGTGGCTAAAAAAAATATGAATATGTATTGTAATCTACTGAGAACACACTTCTGCACATTTTAATGCACAATTACTGTTTATTTGCTGAATTTAATATATTGTGGGGAAAAAAACATAAAATGTGGCCTGTGCAAAAATTAAGTCGTATGTAATACGGTATATATGTTATATGTTTTTTCATGTTAAACTCAAATAATTAAAAATTGTGCACTAAAATTTGCAGAAGAAAATACTAAATTTAAGTGTGTTCTCTGTAGAGCGTATGTAACTTATTTTCACTTAGAAAATCAACAAAGCGTCTTGTGCATATGACTCTGAACATACACTGTTGCTCACCTTACAAACTATATCAGAATAAAAGTAGGTGGCACAAATTTACAGGTAGATCATTTAAAACGCACCTGCTGGGTTAAGTGTCCTCTGTGGCGGTCTGGCATTTGGTGGATTCCCGTAATTTCTTCTTTGTGCATAACTCTGGGCTAACATCTCTGATGGAGTACTGTAGCTTGCAGAGATATCCGCCGGGAAAAATGAGAGGCAACAGAGAAAAACCCCAAAGAAGGACTTCATTGTGTCCAGGTGATCTGCGCGCTTTGCTCTGTCTCTGCTGTCGACTGACACCAAAGTGCCGGTGAGTACTGTCTATTTGAAGACCTCAAATGAAAACGTGTAAAATTCTTGTCCAATCCAAATATTAGAGGGGTGGATACTAAATGATATATGATCACCCCTCACCGCCTGAAAGGCAGTCTTGTCTAAAAATGTTGTACTTGATAATGCATTTAAACGTGTGTACAGGTCACTTACAGTCATTTATTTATTAGTCAGTTCATTTTTTAAACTGAGACATTTCTATTTGATTAAGGCTTTAATATTAACATTTATAGAATAAATTGACTTGAATATACAATCTAGTTTATATACATGGTTACATAAAGCACAAAACAGACAGACAGACATATAGATAGTTAGATAGATATATAGATA
>JAILXH010165263.1:17348-31153 GCA_023558415.1 Piaractus mesopotamicus
ATTAAAAGCTACATCACACGCAACTATTACATAACACATTTGCTTTCCGATGGATGTGTTTCTTTATGGTAGTTTTGAGATGTAGTTTTGGAATAAAGCATATTTTTAAAAATATATTCATGGGAGATGAATGTCACGCGTCCCTCCGGCTCTGACATTCTCAAAGACTCCATTTCCCTTGGAACTCCATTTCCCTTGGAACTCCATTTCCCTTGGAACGCCTTGGGAGACCACGTGACAGTGGAACATCCACAGTCCACCAATCGCAGTTCTCAATCACCTGAGTACTAATCTGTCTGACCTGTTCTGTTTATCATGTGATTAGATCTACTCTAATATATAAGCCTGGGCTTTAAACTAGTTACTTTGTGAGGTATTGCTTCTCCTTGTGTAGCTACTGAGTGTTCTTGTATATTTGTTTTGCCTGCTTGTGTATCTTACCATATTTTTGGTCTTACAGACTTTGGCTTTTTGCCTTTCTCCTTTTTGAATCTTGGCTGCCTGATCTTATTTTTGTTATGTTTGTCATTTTCTATGACTTGTCGTTTTTGGATCTGAACACTGCCTGTTTAGCGACTATGAGTTTTGCCAAAACCTAACCTGTAAGTTCTGTCATGTTACAGCGGAGACATAAATGCAGGATGTTCTTAGGTAAAATAGTACCCAAATAGTACCACTATGTTACCATTATCAACATTATATATAATACTTAGAAGATACCTCTAGGTTCACTGGTCTTTTTGGAGAGCAAAGAAAATGGCTATATTTGTGTCATAGACATCATAATCCTTGGTCGCCACCACTGTTAAGAAATCTGTTTCGGAAAGTTTCAATGCACCATTTTACACTAAAAGCTCTAAATGACTTTGCTTACAGCTCAACCGGTTGATTATGCAGAAATTTTGAAAAATGTGTGCAACACTTTAATGTTATTTTAATGTTCCCTGAAGTTCCCAAAGGTGGGAACATTCTCCTTTAGCTGAAATACTGGAAAGCTATGAAAGCAACAAATGTCTTTACATTCTGGCTCCTCTTCTCAGCAACTGGGTTTTTTTTTCATGAGCAGACCAATTAACTGCAGAAATACTATCAGCATCCGCATGAGAGTTATCAACTCCAACTGCTGCCCTCTGGATGCTACTCTGCTTCCAACACATCCCTGTTTTTAATTGTCCATCTGTCAGAACATAGTGCAGCAATCTACTCTAACTCTGCTTTGCATGCGTAAAAATCCGAGCTTCTCTGTCTATTCTGCTTTAACTTCTATTTGTTCCTCTACATATATCTTCTCTGTGAAAGCGTGGAGTTTGGCGGAGTGGTTGTTTGATCAAAATTGAGTTTATTACTGCCAAAGACATGTGCTTCATTCATTTTGCATTTCCATTTGGGTCTAGTAAATCAAAATAATGAATATGGTGCTATTAAAGAGCATTTGTCTAAGTTTTTGCATATTTTGCATGCCAGCAACATCATTGCTTGGTGGATAACTTAGAGTAACTACCAAGCAGTGGTGTTTTTATCATGTAAAAAACGCAGAAGCTTAGCAAAAGCACAAAGAAAAAGCATTGCTGTTACGGATATTGGTTATTCAAATATATTTGGTTTGAAAACAAAAACAGACCAGACGGTTTATTCTTTGGAAAAAGAGATGCCTGAGAAAATAGAAAGCTATTTGTTTCTATTTGTCTTGCTTATCCATTGCCTTGATTGGTCAGTGAAGCAAAGCTGAGCTCTGATCAAAATGTAAATGAAGCCCACATGTCATGCTGTATATTAAAAGGAAGGTTTGCCATTTCTTCAAAATTTAACACTATTTCTTGCTCTGTGGATGATTTTTTTGTGGAGATGCATTTATTTGTTCCTGTTATGAAAATGGAAATAAACAATATAAGGCCAAACTGCAGCCTGAATCTTGACAGGAAAACTCTTGAAGGAAACACCAGTAAAGCATTTAGTGTCTGTCACATAAAGATGAGGAAAGAACGTGTTACACAGGATTCATATTTTACATGAAGATTTGAATGTGCTGCTCCCGAATAGTTAAGACTACTTGGAATATGGTTTAAAATCACCCCTCCAAAAAATAAAAAGAATAATAATAAAGGTACAAGAAGTCTTTGTGGTTCCATACACTCAAAGAAAAAAAAGTTGTATGAGCTTAATTCAATTATGCCTCACATTTCCGTTTAGTCAAATAGAGCAGAGTCAGTATGCACATATGTTCTTACCTCAAAATAAGATTCATAATATAAAGATAAACATTTCAGTGCAGTTTATTTAGGCGTCATTGGAATTGAGCTCTGTTTGAATCAGAATAAACCGTTTTAATTCATTGAAATATATTTTTGTTTATTTAATGTTCCCTCCAGCCATGACTCCCAGGACTCCAATTCCCAGAACCCTCTGGGTGAACATGTGACATCAAGGTCACCTGGGTCCACCTGTCAGAGATCAGCTTCCCCTGACCATTGATGTTCTTCACCTGTTTTAACTATCATGCGACTAGATTCAGTTAGTTTATAAGCCTGGGCTTTAGGCCTGGGCCCTTTTTTTTGGACTTTGGTTGCCTAGATGTTTGTACATTGTTGGCTTGTTCTGGTTTTGACCTTCGCCCGTTTTTCGACATCAATTGTGTATTTTGGACAAACTAGTAAAGCCTCTCTTTTACATTTTAACCGCATGTGTCATGACCAAGTCTGACTCGTTTCAAAATTGTTCTTTGATGAACTTTTTATGTAAATGTGATTTGTGAATTTGTTGAAGAACCTCCACAAAACTGTTTAAAAGGTTCTTCACATGCATAGACCTCTTTCCAAAGCATAGTTCTTTAGAAAACAAATTCTTCTGTGGCATCGCTCAGGACCATTTGAGGCATTTTTTTTTTTTTTTTTTTGAAACGTAATGAATGAATTTAGCCAAAATCAGGCTGAAAATAAATTCTGTTACTTCTCAAAGCTCAGCGTCAGTGGCTCACTGGCAGTGGAAGAATATCTTTAGCCTTGAAGAGCAATACATTAGAACAGAGGCAACCAGCACGTTCCACAAAGGGCCGGTGTGGCTGCAGGTTTTTATTCTAGCCCAGCAGGAGCAGACCTAATAGAATAACAGGTTATTTGAATCAGCACTGCCTTTGACTTTGACCCACCACTTTTCAAAGTACTGGGGTGATGCCCCACCAACATTTGATTGAGTTTAGTAAAAGAACTCAATGTTAATATGCATGAGCCGCTGAACAGACAGAGACAGAGGGTCAAACTCAGCAGCAGAACCAATCAAAATCTCCGGTTACACTGGTTATTTTGAGTTGTCCTTTTTAGATGAAACAAATGCTGAACAGACTCTCAGTAACATGTCAAAAACATATGAGGGTTAGGATTAGGTTTTGGGTTGAGGTTAAGGTTAAGGTTAGGGTTAGGGTTAGGATTAGGGCCAGGGTGAGGGTTAGGATCAGGCTATGGGTTGAGTTAAAAGCTCAGCTAAGTCATCAACCGTGTGAGAGGGTGCGGAAGGAGGTCTATAGATCCCAGCTACCACGAAACTGTTATTGCGTCCTATGCACACTTGTAGGGCTAAGAACTCAAAAGATTTATCTTTGGATAATGAGAAGAGTTTTTACTTGAATAACAGATTTGGTGTAAATAGCCACTCCGCCACCCCTTGCGTCCCTGTCAGCTCTGTGTAGATTATAACCAGATAGAGGTAGTTCTGAATTGGATTCAGATTGTTTTAGCCAGGATTCTGTCAAAACTACAATATCAGGATTGGCTTGTGAAATCAAAATTTTCAAATTATCCAATTTACAGTGCTGAGGAAGGCTTCTAATGTTTAAATGAATTATGCCCATGCCTTTTCTGTGTTTTAAACTAGTAGGATCTGTTAGTAATTTTGTTGTAAGCATTGGTTTCAGGATCTGTTATGTGATTTGGGTGACAGGGATGGCTTAATGCTGATAAGATTAGGTTTAACGGGTTAATGGGTTAATAAGGTAGTTGCCTTTCTGCTTTATTCCCTTGTCTGAATGTCTAATCCTAGGTCGGGTGCTAATGACTACAGAGATAGCTGAATGATTATTTCTAATTTCAGGTAGTCATTTCAGGTTAAGAACAGAGTAAAACACATTGTGACTTAAAATCTGCGAGCCAAGCCTGCTGGGGTGAATCCCATCATTCCTATAAAAGGATGGACGGTTCCAGAAAAGATTAAAATTGTCGATAAAACACAATTTATTCACTAGACAAGCTTCCTGGAGCCAGCTGTGCAGGTTTAACAAGCGGCTAAAACAACCACTGCCTCTGCCCAGGGAGGGGATTGGACCAGAGATAAAAATCCTTTTGCCATAGTTTTTGAGGGCATTAAATAGCTGTGAAAAGTCTTTCTTCAGGAGCTCAGTTTTTTTGCCTTTGATGTTGTGAATAATCACATGGCGAACATTTGCATGTTTAGCGAGGAGGCTAGGAAGTTGCTGTGTAATGTCATTTACCTTGGCACCTGAAAAGGAGTAGGTGATTGCCAAGTCTCTGTTTACATGTCTGATGATAGAGTCCCCAACAATCAATGTAGATGGTGGAGACTGCTGCATGAGCGGCGAGGACCAGCGAGAAGGCTGCGTGTTGGCATTCAGAGATGGTATCTGGAGAGAAGGTCGCGTGACAATGTCCAACATGGGATCTGGTGAGGAGGTCTCGCACTGGCATCCAGCGGCGTGGACCGGCGGGAACACTGCGTTGAGGAAGCCTGCGGTGGTGAATATCGCAGGTGCGGTTACTGAAGTCAGGGCCTAAAACAAATAAAAACAAAACAGATTCGCTTAGCAAGCTCTGTTGCTCGCTGTGACGTGCTCGCTCTGTCGTGCTCTCTCTGTCGCTCACAGACTGAAGATCCTTCCCGCTAGGTGAATGGGACTTTTCCCCAAACAATAAAACTTTCATAAGTTTGTGTTCAGTGAGAGGAGCTGCAGGTCACTAATCTGGTGAAACTAATGCACTTGGTTACACTTTATTTCACTGCACTATGTAAAATGTTTTGAATGTCGCTTTCAAAATTTCTTAATGCTGCCTTGCTTAACTATGATTTGATGTTCCTCAGATATGTTAGCTTGCAAAGTTTACTATCTGAGTGGAACCTAGTAAGGTAAACACTGACATTTTATAGGGACAAGATGTTAGTATTACACAGTGCTGAATGCTGATCCGCTTTAGTTGTCTTTTGTCACAGCTGCATTTTTGAAGACTGGTTTAAAGACTAAGGCTAACTGATTAAACAAGTGGAATCAGGTGTACTTTTGCTTGACTGGATTAAAACTTGCAGCCATTATAAAGTCTGCATTGGAGAATAATTTAAAATGCATTGAAATGCAATTACTCCTCCTTTCTTCTAATATAATTGATCAGCCAAGGCAGGTTTAGGGTCTGGATTTGCATCCTTAGTTTTGCCCTCAAGCTTCAAGGTTAATGCAGCAAACAAGTAATGAGAGCTTATAACTAATTACCGCTGTGCAAACTGCATGCATAAATCATCACATACTTACAGACAGACTCAATTCTGGCTTTAAGATGGCTATTTATACCTATATGTTGTACAGGATGCCATACAGTGTCAGAAACTACAAGCAAGTGTATTTTAGTTTACTTAACACCTGACACAGTTTGATGCAAATGTAATTTAGGCATGCAATTTGCATGACGCCAGTTCGTGACCCTAAAATGTCATTACTTGTTAGGTGTATTAATCTCCAGTGAAAAACTAAAGAAGCAAACTTCAGTCACCAAACATCTATGCTAAGTGAGACATTGTGTAAGTTTGATTATTTTTTGCCAAACTTTATCTTTAAGAAGTCATCTGAATGATTTAAAGCTGTACTATGTAAGATTTGGTAATACTTTACTATTGGGCAGTGTTCATAAGGCTACATGACACCTACGAAAGCCTTTTATTACAACTGATATAAATCTACATAAACATTTTTCCAATAGGCTTCATTTGTCATAAAGGTTACATTTGCCAACTTTGATCAAAGTTAGCTAAAGAAGCCTTTATAACAGATAATGATCATTGGAATAAGCCTTTATGAATGTTTATGAACACCACCCTGAAGTGAAGTGTTAAAAGAAGTAGCATGACTAAGTCAGGAGACAAAAAACAGGTTAAAATACAGTGCACGTGCAGTGACCCTGCAAAGCCTGAAATAGCACTTTAAAGATCAGTCGTGTCTGGTCAGATTTCGCAGATGTTTTTAAGACCACTTCATACACCTTTACTTATTAACATACACACAGACTCAAAAAGAAGGTCCGGCTTGATGTTTAAATCTCAAATGCAAAATCAACATAATACTGATTGAAGATAGTAGATAATTCACTTACATCCTCAGAAGACCTTCGTCCTCTGTTCTCTTTGAATACTTTTTGAAAGGTGCTTGCGGTCATCAGATTCATCCACCTGGGGAAGGAGTCCAAAGAACAACCGACGTTACAAAATGTTCTTCCGCATATTGTGTGCAATTACACATTCTCACCAGAGAGGTCTCCAAATCCCCAAAACTTTGACCTATTTGTGTGCTATATACTTACTCTTAAAACTTTTTCCCGCTCTTGGAAAGAAATGAAGACTTGATCAAGGGCAAGAAAAGAGCACAGTCGTAAAGTAAATCCAGCAGAATACAGAAACTATTTTTAAAATGAAAGAAAAAGATTTTTTTTCCCTTCAAAGTGTGAAAGTTTGTCTCTATACACAGACCTCCCGGTGTGTCGGATCAGCGGGTGTCAGCCCTACTCCTGGAGATCTTTCATACTTGCCTGCAGTGTTTAATTACAAACTAATAATAACACACCTGTTCCAGCTAATCAGTGTTTTCAGGAGACCTTCAGGAGACGAGGATTAGACGAGCTTGTTTGTGCTAGATGCTCAGTCTTTCCCGTGTTATGGAGTGCAGAAATCACAAGCTTTCATTCATCACCAGAATGATTAGTCTATGCAGCCGTCTAATCATGTTCCCTTGAGCAAATCGCTTATACAGGGTATCGAATAGTATAAGCAAAAACAACAAGCCTAGGAGACAAATTTTTGAGAAGTTTCTGAGGTAAGTTTGGGGTCATTTGCAGGAATAGTAGTCTAAACATAGGTTTGCTTGTGTGGTTTTACATCTTTCTATTCACCAAGCTGCCAACAGTTGTATACAAACTATTGAATAGCCCCCATCAAATTACATGTTTTATTGATGTTCTAAGTGAAAATAACACAACCTCTACAGGGAACAAACTTAAATATTTTGTCTGCAAATTTTAGTTTTCATTTTATTAGCTATTTAATTTTTTGCTGTGTTTAACATATTGAAAAAAAAACATATTTAACATTTTATGTCATGACTTTTGCACAGGTCACATTTCATGTTTTATTTTTTTTCTAATATGTTAAATTCAGTGAAAAAAAAACAATAACTGTGCATGAAATCCACCTGTAGTTTGACCAGGGGCGCCAAAACTTTTGCATATCCTGAACAGACACACTTACTCACCTTCATAATCACCATTGTGTTGAGAAAACTTTGTAATTTTGCAGTTTTTATATTTTTGCTTTGTTGTTTTGAAAATTCCTTTTGAAAAACACTTTGGCTACGTTCACATTACCAAGCTGAATTGGCACAAATCTGCTTTTATTTGCTTCAATGTGACCCAGATCCGATGTTTTTATAGTTATGTGGATGCGCAAATCTGATCTTTGTAAATCAGATGTGAGCCATCTGGCTATGTTACAGGCCTCCTTGCTCAGTTCTGATTTTCCAGAGTATGCGCAGTGGGGACAAAAAAAACCAAAACAAAACAAAAAAAAACACATGAATTCTGATCAATCCATTCGCATTAAGTTTGCATGGCCATGAACTGGATATATAGCCGATCTTGGATTGCATATGAAAGCGGTTTAGTTCTGATTTGAGAAGATCAGATTTGTGTATCCACATAGCTTTGAAAAAAAAAAATATATATATCTTTGTCACATGAAGGCAAAAATTTGGATTTGTGCCACTTCAATCTGGTAGTGTGAACACAGCCTTACATATGTGGGCCTAGATTGGATACATGTGATTGGATATGTGGCCTTAAGGTTAATGGTCAGATCAGTACTCATGTTTTCCACTGCGCATGCATTGCCATTCAGCAGTAACGTGGTAACAACAACAAACCTGAAGTTAGCACCAGTAAGCAGTGCAAAAGCAATGCATCTGACCCTTTTTCACTTGTCTTTCTCTAATAAAGACGCACTGAGAGCTGTTCAAAGCGAATTATCTTCACAAAGTCGGTTTGTTCTTCTGGTTGGTGAGTTGTTTATGATGCATGTGATTCATTCTAATGGTGTTATTCATTAATATCTGTGTATGTAGCCTTTGCAGCTTTGTAATTCCAGTAATTCAATTACAGTTACAAAGGCGGAATGAGTACCAATTGCCGTATAAAGAAGCAAGTTGAGTATTCAGCTATATCAGGCAGAGTTCTGAATAGACTGTTTAGTCAGTGTCTTAACTGCAGCTACAATCAGGGTTGGGATGTAGTGGAATACAAGTATTAGGTGTATGTACTCAGAATACTGAAATTAAGTGTCTGTATTCAGTTTAAGTTAAAGTGTAAAGGCAGTATTCAGAATACAATGACTTTCTACATTTTTAGGAGAATGCTTTTAGAACTTACCCACTATATAAAAAACAAAATCCAGTCTTTAAAATTAAACCATCAATACTTCTTTTAACTATTTTAAAATCAGTGTAGCAAACATGTTCATTAGACAAACTCTAAAGAGGACCTCAGTAAACAGCTTCTTTACAAAAACTGAAGTTCCTGCTAAAGCCTGAGTAGACTGATAAACCAGTGTGATGAGCCAGTTATTTATGGCAACATTTCTGAGCTTTCGTGAGGGATGATCAAACTCATGTTAGGGAGATTTAGCAGACAATGAGAGAGAAAAAAATGGTGAGAATTTCAGAACTTTATTTAAGCCCTTAAACGGCTACGGAATAGCTCCACCAGTTTGCACTGAAGTTCATGTAGTTACTGAATAATAAGCCTCAGTATGTAATAAGCATGGTATTTTAAGGGGTTAAATGAGACGTGATTTTCACATGAAACGTATTAACAGAAGAATTACAGGAAGAAACGAGTAACTGTAATGTAATGTATTGTAAATGTATTTCTGAATAAGGTACTTTTTTACGTATTGTAATGAAGTATGTTACTGAAGACATTTAAGACAGTGACTCAGTATTCGGCCATCACTACCTTTTCACAGTATTCTGCCCAACCCTGCCTACAATGTACTAAAAATGCTAACTGCATCAGGGAAGAAGAACAGTGTTCACATGTTGAAGGTCAACGTCTAAGATAGCCACATGAATAGTTGTGATACACTGCAAGTTCAAAAATGAATCAACTCTTTATTAAAGATCTTGTCTCAATAAAGCTGGACTTTATGGCAGGGCTGCCTCTTAGAAACTATTTGAATCCAAGGCCAAGTCACAAGACACACTAAGGAGCAGAAGGCCTGAACGTTCAGCTTTAACGTTTTACTGCAGCTCATAATAGAGTTTATATCCCAAGTAAAGATATCTTGACTTGGACGGCAACACAAACATGCAGCTGTTCTCAAAGTGAATTGGTACTGAAAGGAAATGCTCAAAGCTTTTTACTTAGGCTTATTACTCAGTTACTACTTTTAAGACTTATTATTCAGTAAAAATTAAGCTCCCTGGACAAAAACTTAGTCTCCTTGCATGTTAAAGGTGGTAGTAACTTCAGGCTCCTGCAGATGGTGTTGTACAAGGATGATCGGGCTATAAATACCTGTGGGTTGTGCGACAGGATTCATAGATTGAGACGAGGTGGTGCAGTGCAGTGATTGTCTTGTTCGATGTGTGGAAAATGGGTCATAAGCAGATGTTAATGATTGGCAAAAAGTAAGTATGAAGTAAGTAGCTGGATTTGCAGGTGTATTGAAGCGTATGGACATACGGGTCTACCAGCAGTGGCAAAAATCCCAGTCTACAGGAAATTCTCCTCAGAATTGTGGCCAAAAGACGAAAGGGATGGACAGGGACCACCGGCGTATGAAAAAAAAATCGCTTTGCTTTCAGGCAAGAACTGCTTCTAAAAGTCTACACAAGTCCTTCACAACCAATTTCTGAAAGAACAGCCTGTAAGGAACTGCATACTATGAACATATGGAGCAGAGCGGCACACAAGGCCTTTGCTTACTTCTGTTCACAAAGTTGCCCAGTTACAGGGGGCGAAGAGACACAAACATTGGACCGTTCATGAATGGAAACGTGTTATCTGGTTAGATGAATCTCATTGTGGTGACACTAAATTTGAACCACAGTGTCTACATTGAGCTGCTGGACAACCAGGTTTTGCCTTTTGCTCATCATCTTACCAAGGAACATAATATTCCTATCCCTGCATTCCAAGATGACAATTGCTGCGGGGCTGCAAACGTGACTGATCGGCATGATGAACATTAGGAGCATCCACACATCTGGACTGGCCTGCAAAAATCTGAATCCTCTTGAGAATCTGTGGGACTACCTTGAACAATGAGTAAGACGCCAGGAAAGGTGTCCATGAAATCTGGCTGAACAGCTCAATTCTTTGATGCAAGAGTGGCTGAACATTGATGTCGCCTACATCCAGAAGCTTGTCCAGTCCATGTCAAATCCAATTCCTGCTGTTATTTGTGCTTGTGGAGGTATTACACTCTGTCCGGTGATCTTATTTGGTAATGATTATGAAATCTGTGTTATTATAGCTGTTGTTATCCATACTAGTCTTGGGGTACACATTTTTATTCCTCTTGCTCCAACAACAACAATAATAATAATAATAATACTACTAATAATAATAATAATAATATCATTTATTCAGTGTTGAACAGAACTTGCATAGGCTTTTATGTTTTTTTATGTTGTGATATTTTGATTGGCCCTACACACTGTGATTGTGCAAACATTCACAAGCAATTTAAATGCAAATGCTTACATAGCTGCAGTTATAGGCGGTCAGAACAAATAACTAAATCGTTTACCTTATCATTCTTGCTAAACAAATAAGGTATCAAAAAGCCTTGTTCTTCTTGTACTCAGTAATGCATTGGTATATTTGAGCTATATTTAATTATTTGTATTCTTTGGATACTATAAACAGTGTGGTATAGCTGAAGGAAATGACACAAACAGTATCTAAGGAATCATAAATAAACATGATCTAGGTTCTTTATATTTAAGTCTATAGATTATGCGGATACAAATACTGTCTGAATTGACTCCTAGTTTGAGTCAGTTATGCTGGTACAGTACTTAAAATGTTCATCACAAATGATTCAGTATTCTGTAATGAGGTAATGTTATAAGCCCCATCATAATGATCTGCACTCCAGGCATAGCTCTATAAAGTTTGTACTCATTTTTTACTCAGTGTTTATAGCTGCGTGCATTGAAGTACTTCAGAAACATGGGGTAAAATTATATCTGTTGCTGGTGCACAATGAACAGTAGCTGACTCATGTCTATGCTTTGAAAAGGCTACACTAAATTAACTCATTTATGTCCAAACTGAAATTTGGAAATTTCTGTTCCTGCACTAGCTTCACCGAGCTTCACTGAAAACCAATGCAAAACTGGTTAAACAGTTTGGCTACAGTGTCCAATTTCCTTGCTGTACTTTTGTAGTCTTTGTTCCAAAAGGTCCAATCATTCTTATACAGAGAGACTTCTCACTGAAATGTATTGAAATCTCCCAGACAGCACACACTCTTTGTGTGTTTATGTGTGTGTGTGTGTGTGTGTTGACTGTAGTGTGTTGTGACTATTTGCTGTGCTTCATGTGCTGTCAGTTTGCTGTGCTTTAGCTGAGGTCTTTGATGTTAGCAATCTCTGTCATAGCTTTGTATTTGTTTAGCATCATTTATCTTATTTTATAATTTTACTTATTTTATATACTTAATGTATACTTTTTACATTGTGTGAATACTGATGTGAAAATGAATCTAATCAGTAATCAATGATCAATCCCCATATTAAATGGCATATATTATAAAAAAAATCTGCTTTTTTTGGAATAAAGAACTTTGGTACCACTTTGCGACAAGACTACCCTTGTGAGGAGTTTATGAATGGTGTATTAATATTATTTATTAATGGTTACTAATTAGGTCATATGCACCTTAAACAACTAATTAGGTCATACGCACATTAACAAGCATTTATGACATACAAATGTTGTTATGGAAAGGAGTGCTGGCACTTTTACAAAGGGGGGATTTTTTATTTATTTATTTTTTTTGTTATACCCCCTCAAATCCAGCTCTGGTTTCTGACTGCTCTGTGTCAGTGTGTGTACAGTAAAATGCTTTATAATGAACTGGCTGAAACCTCTTGAAAGTTCTTCGTGCCTTTAGGGGCTGGAGCACTCTGGAGAACACTGGCTTTTTGTTTGTCATTATAAATATGTATAAACTTCCAGGCTGACATATATCGTACAAATCACTCAAGCACCAAAACCTCTCTCTCTCCCTCTCTCTCTCACACACACACACACACACACACACACACACACACACATGCAAGAACGATCAAAGTGGATTCTGCTCTGTGAGAACTTTTTTAGCTGCATTCTCAAACTGCACTGACATTCAGAAGTGTATAGTAAACATTTCAGCGTGGCCCCAGGCCCACATTCTGTGATTCCTACACAGCACACACTCGGCACACACACACACGTGAGTGACATTTCGCCGTCTCTTTGCTTAAGATGTTCAATCTTGGCCTGCATCTCCTGCGTTTTTCTTTAACACCTTGATGTGTCGCTGCCCTCTCCGAATCACAGTGGGGACTTTACATTCAATTACGTTGTGCGTGCCTGCAAAATGTCAGAAAGAAATAACGCCAGGCCCTGTCCAGCACGCCGCCTCTGAAGATGGAGATTTGGAATGGTGGTCTACTTTGAAAGTCATATGGGGCCTGCTCCGGTCCAGGTCAGCCGGATATTGAAGACCATTTCAGTGGTTTCAGTGTCTGAACCATCTGTGATGGGTTTATCTGAGCTTAACAGAACACGCTGTTGGTTATCTCACTGTATTAGTCTTTTATTCTTTTTAATCAAGAGTTTGTGGATCTAATATATCTAGTCTTGATTATTGAGGAGGGAGCATCTGCTGTTAAGTATCCAAAGTTGTCATTATACATGTGTATATATACACACTCCCGCACATTTAAAGCACAATTACTGTTTATTTACTGAATTTAACATATCTAAGATTAGATAATCCTTTATTAGTCCCACAACAGGGGGAATTTACAGTGCTACAGTAGCAAAGGGATAGTAAGGCACTCAAGAAAAGTAACAAGAAGAGAATTAACAAACAAGGTAATTAACCTTGTTAGTTACTTAACAAGGTTACAGTTTGTTACTTATTACTGTATAGACTATATAGAGGTCTAATAGGTCTAATAGGGTGTGAAGGAGCAATAGTGCTCCTTCACACACTTGGGGTGAAGCAGCTTGTCACTGAAGGAGCTGCCCAGTGCTGCCAGAGTCTCATGTATGGGGTGGGAGCTGGTCTCCAGCATGGATGCTAGCTTGGCTAACATCCCTCTGTCCTCTACCACCAGTACTGGGTCTAAGGGGCTTCCCAGGACAGGTTGTGCAAAGGGTATGGCACATGTTTTTTTATTTTATGTTTTTTTTTTTTTTTTTTTTGTAACCAATATGTTAAACTCAGCAAATATGCAGCAAATACTACTACTACTACTACTACTACTACTACTA
>JAILXH010165287.1:10780-24600 GCA_023558415.1 Piaractus mesopotamicus
ATATGTCTAATTAACACTCAGTAAAGCAGTTCCTGTTTCAAAAATACAATTAGAAACACTTCTTAAATAAATAGTTTTACTTTTTTATTTTAAATACATACTTTTACTTGAGTAAAGAAAATATAAATTCAGATCTGAGAGGTTTTTCATGGAGACGTGTGAATTGTTTTTGCACAGATGGCATCAAACAACCCCCCACCCACCCCCCCGCACCACCACCACCATTCTGAATAGGGCTTTTCATTAAAAGACTAAATGTTATTCAGTTTATGTATTTTCATATGACAACATTAAAATGTAGTTATATCTATAAAAAAATAGGGGTTGCAATGTCTACAACACAAATATAGCTATATTATTACTATCCAAACCCACCAGTGAACCTACACGTCTTCTAAGCTTTCAAATATAGTGTTGATAGCTGTCAACCCATACAGTTGTCCTCGATTTTGGGGGCATACAGCTATATAAAGCTGGTAAACAGGAAATCCAGTCTAACAGGGTTTTGCCCATACATATTGGACCATTAACATCATAATTCTGTCCTGTTCCAATTAGTTTTTTCCTTCTTTTTTTGTTTAATTGCTCTTACTAAGTGATGTGCTCAGACTGTGAGTGGTGTTGTACCAGTTTATGTGAAATTTGAAGTGACAAGCATGCTGTACAGAGACAAAATGAAAAGATATTGCCACACATAAGAAACGCACCAAGCCATCAAAGAAAAAATATTGTGCTGTCATAATCATATTGTTGTTAGTGGGACGTACATTACATTTTTTGTGTCCTTCGTGACATGAAGATGCATTTTGTAGCATAATCTGCAAGGTGAGACTGAGGAGTAAATGTATTACTCAATTTGGCTTCAAGTTGGCTTTTGCTCTGTCTGCTCATCGCAGAACACAACCTGATATTCTCTCTCTCTGACTGATTGATGGTATTTGCATGTATATTTGACTGTGTGAGAGACTACTTAGAGTTATTTAACTCTCAAATAAAGTACAAATACGAAAAAAAAGAACAATACTGCAGTTTGTAAGCTCTATATATAAGGGTTACTGTCTCTTGAGGTTGACACCTATGTAAAATAGTGGTAAATCTAAAAAAATGAGATTTCTTTAGGTACTATTTTGCCTTACAACGTCCTGTATGTACCTTTCCACCACGAATGGATTTTGAAAAATATGTTTTGTGGGCAAATGCTTATCTCAAAACTATTGTAAAACAATGTTTCAGGCATCAGTCAACATGTTCATAACCATTTCCTGTAATAACTTCCGGTGATGTAGCTTTTAGAGGCAATAAACGTTTCAGACATCTGGTTCCTATCACCCACCGCTGTAAACAATTCTTGTTAAGTGTCACAAAGTGCCATTTTTACTTCACACCACTCTCAATGACTTTGCCTATTTGATCATGCAGAATTTTTAAAAATTCTATGGAATTCTTTCAAATGCCTTTCTTTCAATGCACACTTATGCAAAAAGACAAGTATTGGTTACAATGAAATTCTTTACCCAAGTAAAGGTTGCCTGCCTACTCCTTTTCCAAAATGACCACAGAAAACCACAACTACGGAAGATAAACTAAGCCTAGCCCTAGCAGCAGGATTGTGTGCATAAAGTTTCAAGTTAAATAGACTCTGACTCAACATTTGTAACACTATCAAATCGGGTCACTTTCTTCACATGTGACACATATTTGTCTTTTGTGTGACAGTCGACCTGAATAGGGCTTTTGACTGAATGATTAAATGTACTTCAATTAGTCTTCAATAAGAAATTAGGCTTCAGCAAAGGGATGTTCCTTTTAGGCACCCATCTTTCATAAATAAACTATGTCTTAAAGTATATAGATTTACACTGACCAGGCCCTTCATTAAGTAAACCTCCTTGTTTCTACACTCACTGTCCATTTTATCAGCTCCGCTTATCATATAGGTGCACTTTGCAGTTCTACAATTACAGACTGTAGTCCAGCTGTTTCTCTGCAAACTTTATTAGCCCCCTTTTACCCTGTTCTTTAATGATCAGGACCACCACAGAGCAGGTATAATTTGGGTGGTGGATCTTTTTTAGCATTGCAGTGATACCCTGATGTCCAAAAAAGCAAAACAGACATTGAATCTGAGTTCAATGTTCAATCGTAGTTCCAGCTACGATTTTGGCCTCTTTTGTACATGTACTGAAATTGGGTACATATTTGATACATGGCAGTGTAACCTCTATTTGTAGAGTCAGATTGGAATTCTTGTGCAGGGCCAACAATGAAACTTGATTTCTTTGTATAAAGATATTATAAAGACATGCCAACCCTTTGGCTTTAACCCTTTATATATTAACCCTAAGGCTACTATTAAGTAATTACCTGGAAAACAATGCAAATTGTTTCTTAAAGCTATAATAGTGAGGAATGGAAACTTGGAACCTCCAGTGGCCGACAAAGGGGTTAACTATAGCAGTACTGACCGATGCATCAAAAATAGTACTACCAAATGGTTTGAAACTTGAAAAACTGAAAAAAAAAAAAATGTAGAAGTCGCTCTTATATCTGTTAAGAAAACAAATCATGTTGATAGTACTTGAACTGACCTTTTATAAAATGTACTTAAGTGTTAGTGTTGACAGAGTATAGTTATCGCAAACATTAAATCAGCCAAAGTCAAACAAGTGAAATAAAAGGGAATGAATTGTGTTTTTCCAAGTTTCACGGGATTTCCACCTGCAGGACGCGTAACAGGATGCGTACCCAAATAAATTACAGATGTTGTACTTAAAATAGGATGTACTCCACACTACTCCACAGTTAGGGGAACCTTATTTTTTTAAGATGTCATATGTTCAAATGGGATTTTTGAGTTTAATTAATGTGTTGACATTTAATCTGTTGTTATTAGCAGCTGGAGAGACTAGCACAGGAGACAAGATTTTATTGGCTCCCAGTTCGATCTCTTCTCCTTTCTCCTTGGTGTCTTTCCTATGCTTACATTTTTTATTTTGGTTAATTGCCAAGCCTTGTTGTTGGCTGTAAAAGCATGCTACCACATTCTGTATTGCTGAGTGTGGTTCTAAACTGAATGGGCACCTCAGTAGCTCTTTTAATCCAATTGTTGTAAGAGTAACTGGACCAACATAAGTTGGTAGTTTATGGTAGCTTAAGTTGGTAGCAGGGCCAGATTGTGGTGTTAGTTTGTATCATAGCTAGAATTTTGTATCATATTAGATGGTGTTTAGATGGTGTTTGTATCATATTAGTTTAGGTTACAGTGTAAAAAGTGTGATTCAACATTTCCAAACAGTCATGTAAAATGGGGTCAACATCTTTCATGGATATTAGAGAATCAGATTTAGCTTTTTTCATTAGAGAACACATGTTGTTGTAATATCTACACGGTCAGCAAAAAGACCTAAAATTTGAGCTTTGGACTATTTTTCAGATGTACCACCTGGGTTTAACATAAACCAGTGCTAAGTTCTCTTGTTAACCCTGAATTTCTTTTGTAGGATGAGCTCAACAGTGGTCTTATTCAATCTAATGCTAAAGAACGTGTTAGACGAAATAAATCAAGGTCTCAAAAAAAGGCACACCTGTTAAATTACGAACAAAAATCTAGAATTTCTTTTAATAACTTGAAAAGCAGATTAGTTCAGTTTGGTTTCAGTAATTCAATGAGGCAGTGATCAAGTCCTGCAGCAAAACACCACTGGATGTATAATGAGGAGGACTGTTTGAAAGCGATCCACAAAGAGACACTGTGCAAGTCTCGCTCAGGGAGAGTCATTAATTTGACATTTCCTGGTGGAGAGAGATCTTTTTAAGCTTCCATTAAAACTTTTACTACACACACAACACAGAGAGAGTGATTGCTGGAATGCAACCTGCTCCACTTTCACACAGCAATCTGATGCTTATACGCCCCACTGCTTTCGGCTAGACTAAATCAATTATGGCATCCTCCGCGGTCTACTACTGTTAATGATTAATGCCCAGAACCTTTCACCATGTCCCATCAGTAAAATCTCATTTTAAGCATGTTTTCCATCTTTCATCTCACAGGCGTGTTTTTATTAATCTGCCAACATTGTGCAGATGCCTTACGCAACCCCCGCTAACACAGAAAAAAACAATATGCACAATGGGGCCAAAGAGATAAAAGATGGAAAACAAATGCTGAATTAGAAAGGAACGGGCGAGAATGGTCCATTAGGAGCTCTATCGGACGGCTATAATAGGACGTAGTGAATGACTGGGACAACATGACAAAGTAGAAGAATATGATAAGAACTATTCCAAGTACTTCTAATGAATATGATAAGCATTACTTGGCGCGCTTAGTACAACAACAGTAAAATCCATTTCTTATTTGAAGTGGAAGTTTTTCATTTGCATGGAATTTTACACTAGAGACCAGTGACCAAATAATGGCCCAATCTGAGGCAACTGACAGATGTTCGCAAGTGTTTCTTAGACTTGCTGTGCTTCAGAAGCTCTTGGAAGGCCTCACACATGCCTTACTTCAAGTTACTAAATTGCAGTCATTGACAAGCAACGCATGCAGGTTTGGGTTGTAACAGAATACATGTAACCAGGTTACTGTATTCTGTTACAGTTATGGAACAAAAGCAGTAATCAGATCACAGGCACATTTGGTTAGTCTGTTTTGCTAGATAAATATGCCATGAACTGTGTAGAATAGGTCCCTTCACAAACAATAATTGCGCTGTTATTGGCAGAACTAAGATCAGCATTTTCCCAAAGACATCTGAATGCAGCATTTCCCTGGTTTTACATTGTGCTTGATTATACAGCAGCAAACTGCAAGCAAGCTCTTCTTTTCAAATTTTTTGCCACATAAAATTCTACAGTTTGCTGAGCTATAAATCTAACTTTTGCTGAAGCGAGCTAATGTTAACCAAGAATAACATGGAACAAATTTCTAATGATGGGTACAAAAACGTTGAAATGGCTCATTCTTCACTATTAGCTAAAACAATCACCCACCACTTAGTTTTTGTGTGAAATGAATGCCTTTTAAAGCTCATTATTATTTTATATGGACTACTGAAAGCTAAGGAAGGCTTATAAGCTGGTACAGACCTTTTAAAAAAACTGATGATGGGCAGTCAGAGTTTTAGAATGTCCTCTATTTATAATAATTGTTGATGAGGGGTCTGAAAAAAAGACATCCACCAGACTGACCTTTTGACTTTGGTATAAAGCACAGACAATTAGGTCACCTATTATATCTCTAACCTATTGGTAACTAGCAAAGATACCTTCTGTAGATAGACAAAGCACTTCTTGTAAGTCACTCTGGATAAGAGCGTCTGTAATGCTGTAAACGTAATGTAAATGTAATTATATGTCATTTAGCTTCATATAACAGCACAGTTTTCCAGTGTTACAGTTATCTTACTGAAATAGTTTTTCTCATGTCTTTATTTAATTGTATGACTTCATAAAAACAAGTGATCCAAAACTAATCAAAAGTAATAAGATTACATTACTTTAATATATTAATCCTTTGGATTAGATTACAGATAAGAGAACAGGTAATCTGTACCGGAATGCACAGAATTTAAAATTTAATTCTGTAATTGTTTAAAATTTTAAATTAACCTCCACCGCTTTAAACGGATGATTCATCACAGGCCAGGTAAAGTCAAG
Organism: Piaractus mesopotamicus; assembly: GCA_023558415.1. NCBI lineage: Eukaryota > Metazoa > Chordata > Actinopteri > Characiformes > Serrasalmidae > Piaractus > Piaractus mesopotamicus. The sequence continues at coordinate 16,445 of JAILXH010165287.1, forward strand.
CAGGACGCAGGACTACATGTTAAAAATAAAGGTTCCTAAAAGGGTTTTGGTTTGGAGGCAGGCCTGTGCCTCAGCAGCAGTATACCCACACGTGAAGAAAACTTTTCATCACTGGGTGATGCTATACATACCACATTTATTGCATCTAACGTTGATGAGATTGCTTCTATTGTACGACATACATTTTAGGACATCCTCACACCACAGTGTTAGGTTTTATACTGAAAAACGACTTCAGTCCCAGGAAAAACACATGAGAGAAACACGTCTCAGCTCTCGTTCATCAGGCAAAACAGTTTGTTTCAAATAGCCTCAAGCAAAGAAAGGCAAAGGGCTAATCTAAGGGACCACAAAATGAATTAATGTTTTGTGGACAAACTAATATTAAGAGTGTACCACAACCAAGACTGAATTTTGCTTTATGTTCTTTTATCTGACAAAGATTAAGACTCAACACATATAAATATATATATGTTTTCTTCTTCACCCACTTCAGTGTAAGGAACCATCGGAAATTTACAGGACAAAACAGGAAAAGAAACCCCACCCCTCGGTCCCAACCTGGTTTAACTGTTTACCACGGTTATTTTCCACATGGTTACAAGAGAGCTCTGTTATTGGCACATGCCTACTTGCAAATTCCTGGGAATGTGTTTTAAGTTAGGGATGCTCAAATTTTAAGCAGCATACACTGCTTAGTTAGTCAAATTATCTCACTGTATTTAAGATTTAAGATCATTTCACTTGCAGTGTATTAGTGATGTGAACAGAGATGTAGATGTAACGGTTAAAAAAACAAAAACAAATGTATTCAAAGATTATTATACTAAACAATATTTTAAAGTTTAAAAATAATTTTAGGCAGATTTGTGGCTCAAAAATAACCAACCGCTCTGCGTACACTTTCTCTTTTTGCACCATAACCTGCTTGTGTTTTAACAAAGTGTACCCAAAGCGAACAGCTGTTTGCCAGGCAAGCAATATGGCTCACTTTGACCGTAGGACATTGTTGACTTAAGCAGTGCACGACTACTGCAGGATTTGAAAGTATATCAATAAATAATTAATAAATAAATAAACTCCACTCTAAAACAAGCACTCAGGTCTATAGGTGTCTGTACTATGTTCAACTCATTTGAAAGTTCAGGTCTTTTTATTATTATTTTTTTTTTTTCAGTAGCAGTCAATCCTGACATCTGGATCTTCCTGCCTCCCTAGCACATTCTGCACAAATTTCCAACAATAAAAATAATGAATTTCCAAATTTTCAAAAATAAATAAATAAATAAAATAAATAAAAATACACTTTAACTGGGACATTAGACTTTAGGGGCAAAACTCATAGAATCCATGGTACTTACTCGTAGAATTCTGCAGCAGGCGTTCTCTTGTACTTGGCGTAGGAGGTTGCGTTGCCCAGGAAGGAGGAGCCGTTGATGAGCTTGGGGTCTTTGCACAGGGGGCTGTTCCACGTGTTGTTACAGTGTTGCCAGGGCAGTTCACTCGTGAATGAGGAGAACAGGTAGTACAGAGACCACGCTATGATGACGTTGTAGTAGAAGCCCACATACAAAGCTATGATGATCACAGTGTAGCCAACGCCTGCAGACAGAGAACATATGCCCTGATAAATGCTCAGAATGACCTGCAACTACATTACATGAATGGAAATGCCGTCACTATAAAATAAAGCACAACCAAGTGCGTGGATCAGTCTAACCATATGAAGCTAAGAGAAGAAAATAGACTTCATAACCAGACCTTTGAACACAGGGCAGATTTTCCACACAGTGGCTGCACCTTCTCTGTTGTACTGGCCCAAAGCCAGCTCCATGTAAAAGAGCGGCATCCCCGCAATGAACAGGAACATGATGTATGGGATCAGGAAGGCCCCTGGAGGAATGAATAGCATAGATTTTAGCATTGCAGAAACAGAAAGAAAAGAGAGAGAGGACACTCTATAGTTGAACTACACTGAAATTTGCAAATAGTTTATAAAATGAAAAAGTGAATTCTGCTGTTATGTGAGAATTATAACATAGACACACCATTTATAGTCGTGTGCAAATGTTTTGGCACCCCTGGTCGCTGTGGGGCCTGTATATACACTGATCAGCCATAACATTAAAATCACCTAATTTCTACACTAATTGTGGTGGATCATTCTCAGCACTGCAGTAACACTGACGTGGTGGTGGCCTGTTAGTGTGTGTTGTGATGGTACAAGTGGATCAGAACACCTCAGTGTCACTGCTGGACTAAAAAATAGTCCACCAAAACAAAAATATCCAGCCAACAGCATCTTGCGGGCAGAGTCCTGTGAGGACTGATGAAGGACTAGAAGATGACCGACACAATTTTATATAGTTATATAGTTATTTAGTTATTTATATCTTATGCTTTTTACCAATATGTTGTGCCCTAAAATTAGTAGAAAAATACCATGATCCCATGATGCAGTTAGATACCATGATCCCATGAAAATACCAGGACATCCAAATGCAATCCGTGCAAATTGTCATATTAGTAATTGTCGGGGCTTAATGATTTTGGGAAAACACCTAATTCTGATTTATCTTACCAATATTGGGAATGCGATTTATATGTCAACTATTTATAGAAATCAAGACCCAGGCCTGTTTTTTGGCCAAGAAAACCAGCACTTCCACTGACTCTTCACTGTAGGCAGTTCACATGCCTTCTGCTATTGGGTTAAATTCCTCCACTCAAAACTTGTTGGGATAGTGTTGTTAGTTATTATTAAAATTGCAGCTCTGGTGACTTGAAAACTGCATTCCTTCAAATTGTTATGTTGATATAAAAAGGATGAATTGTTTAGTCCTAGTAAATACTACATCATATCCTGTGAAAATGAGCTCTTGTAGTGTTTCTTTACTGTAGAGGCACTCAAAGACTTCTATTCTGTGCTCTGAGACTCCAAGCCCATATTGTCCTACGTCAGGTGTACAACTCTGAACATTAACACATTTATACGGCAACAATGACTGTTGGCTACACATTACCAAGCTAACAACAATGCTAATGACACATTGCATTCACTTAAGACAGCTGGTTATACGCTTAGTGTAAACGACATTATGATTAAAGTAAATATCTGGACATGTTTTCTACTGATGAGCAGCCAAACACATTGTGTGAGTCATTTTTTGCTTTGCATAATGCAGTGCATTAATGGAGTAGCCACTTCCGTCTCTTTACAAAGATTTTGTATCCCATTTGAATTACAGAGATCCTGTGGGGGTAAATAACATTAACTTGAGGACGGGGAGGGTAACTTTAAAGATGTTTTCTGTTACAGATTACTAATTACCTGATAAAAAATGTTTTTGTAACCCAATCCAAATGATTACAATCTTAAAATAACAACCTGTTTTCTTTCCATTACTTTTTGATCACTTTTTAAAGTGATATAATTAAATAAATACCACAGAAAAACAATTTTAACAAGATGAGCTCCTAACACAAGGTAAACAGACATGAACAAAAACAATAAAGGTGATGTATAACAGTGCTTTATGTGTGCTGTGTGTAACATTTAAACACGTTATTAAATATTGTTGTGGAGTCAATCAGGTATTAAAGAAAGGAATGTGTAATTTGTAATTGTGCCCCCCAGCTTTTTATTCATATTTTGTGACCTACCCTCAAAAAACTGCACTCACATGAATGATATGGATTTTCTGGCTGAGCAATCTGCTCATACCTTTCAGTCGAAATAACTCTGTCAGACATGTGTGCTACTCTTTTGTCTGGTTTACTTTCTGTGCCATGTGGAAAGCTCAATTAATGTCTAACTTACACCTGACTTCCAGCTAAAACACAGACCTACATCACTCTCACTGGTAAACATTTACTGCTTAAAAGCTAAATTGACCTTAACCTGGCTCTTTTTGTTATAAGTTAACATTGTTACCATAGTAAACATGCTGTTTGTTCTGAGATTTTTATTTTTCATCTGAGTTTATTGCTCGCCACAGCACGCCGTCTCCCTTCAGCCCTCGAACAAAAACAAAATCTGCATTCAGCTCATAGAAATTAACACAGATAAGAAAGTAACCATGATAAAAGTGGTTTTAATGCAATCTTGCTGGTACCTGTTACCTGATCACTATCTTTTTTCTGTAACAGAATACATGATGACCCCACCTCCTCAAGTAAAACTAATCCTGTCCTTATAGCACTTAAGTGGACTAACAACAATGACTTCAAATACAATAAATATGTAGAAATGCTCCTCAGCTGCTGCTTTTGAGAAGTAAGTACAGATGATGTTGGTGTTTGTTCATGAAAACACAGGACTGCTTTTAATTTGTAGGAGCTAACTTTTTTTTTTTGGTTCCTGACAACTTCTGGAAAGTTGCTCTTTCAGAACTATTCATTTGCAACAGTGGGACAATCATGGTGGTTTGATGTTGTAACTCAAATAAACAGTCTTGAAAGTGGCACTTGGAAAAAGGGCAGTCATGTCTATGCCGAGTATTTACGCTAAACATGCGCTGGTCCAGTGCACAGTATACACACACCGTAAATTAGGTGACTTAACAAATGAGTAAAGTTATGTAACAGGTTCAAGTTTAAATTACTTTATAATTAGGTTATAGGTACTTTATAGTTTTCAGTGATCCACACTTATTCAGCAAGTAAGGTTAATTCAAACTGCCCAATCGCTTTAAATAATCTCAACTGAGCAGATAGCACACTTTTTTTAGTTTACTATGTTTTAGTTGGGTTAACTTGAATCAGCATATTCATCTGTGTGCGATGCACTGAACTGTTAAACAGCTCCATTGTTTTAAATAGATTGTTTCATACAGTAATGAACAAATGGCTGCATATCCAATGGCTACATATTGTCTAACCCATTTCTTCATATACACACACACACACATTATCTAAAACGCTTATTCCTCTGGGTCACGGTGGGGTGCTGGAGCCTATCCCAGCTGTCATTGGGCGGAAGGCAGGATACACCCTGGACAGGTCACCAGTCCATCTCAGGGCATTTCTTCATATAGTAATGAAAAAATGGATAAGACAAGAGTTACCCATTTCTGAGGACTCAAATGGGTTCAAGCATCTTCACCATTCTGTTTAGAAACTGCTTGGGGGCTGATACCCACTGATAACTTTCCTGGCTATAGGGCGAACTGGTAAACCTGAATGCAAAACACTATCATGGTATGGATTAGCAAAAGTATGTAAAGTGCCTCCTTAACTTTTTGGTTTTACATTATTCTTTGACATAAAAATAACATTATGCAAAGAGATCGCCTGAAAAACAAAGAGTTAATCAACAGAAGCCAACAAAACTGCTCAGAATGCTTGGAAGCTTTTCAGGCAAAAGATTCTGTCAGTCTGTTGGACTTCTCCAAATGAACTCATCTTAACAAGATTTGCCTAAGTAATATTAGGATTATACAATAAATAGTAAGAGTTGCTAATTTGCATTTGTAAGTTTAACATACGCGTGCACTAAAACAGATTAGGTTAGTGCCATTGTTATGTTTTGTAGTACAGTAAGGTCGCCTGTTTTAAATAGTCCACTGGGAGTTTATTTAAAGGGGGTTATTTTGCTCTGGACACAATAATGCCATAATACTACAGCCCCCAAGTCATAATTTTGTGGAAAGCCCTGAAATGTTCCATCAGTTCCTGAATGATTCACTAAACAATGGCAGCACCGGCCTGCTGGTCAGCAGCAGCCTACAAAACGGGTCAGGAAGATCTGACATAAACAGAGTAGCAGCTTTGTTACAGATATCCACAAAATAACTCATCTAAACTTGGAGAACTGATATTTTCATTCACTTTACATTTTACTTTGAATAATCATGTAGCATTAGCCTTACCTTGAACAGTAAGTATGAGCAGAATATCAACAGGTCCAGCATTAGGGTCTGTTTAAAAACTGCATGTATCATTTTTAATAGAATAAAATACACTTCAGGACATCAGGTTATACGGGACAATGTACTGAAGGTAATGTCAACATAGGACATGCATGCAATAGACCTTGAATGCCAAAGTCACTGTTTTGTTCAATTTCCCACTAGAAAACACTTCAATGTTATGAACCTCTTTAGAACTAGTACTGATTTGAACTGCTTTAGGGATTGAAAAACAATGCTTCTATTTATCTTTGTCAATCTAAACTACTGTAAAAATGATCTCAAAGTAAGTAGCCTGGCTACCTTCAAATTTTGGGTTAACTGGACCTCTTACAGTATTTTAAAGGGCCAATACTCTCATTTTCTAGTTTCCCTCTTCGGTCCACTTTGGACATTTGTGTGGTTTTACTCATTAATTTTTTACCTTGAAAAATTTTCCAACTGCTCTTCATCTCCTACAACTAAACAGCCTGTTTTTTGTTACTGTGCCTGTAATACTTATATATGTAAATGCACTCTATTCTGATTGACAGCCCTGTAATGTGCTTTATTCAAAAAGCAATCCACACTAAAACATTCCTCATAACTTCAGTGTAATGGGACAGAGCTAGACTGCTGTGGATTGAATGGACAGATGTAGGCTATGTAAATGTGTTAGTTTTTATGACATCACAAAAACAATGAATTCAAAGTAAGCTGTGTGTGCAACTTAGTTTACACAATATGGACTATATGGACTGGGGCATGAGAGGTGCTTTTAGAAACTTTAACCATTTTTATTTACTATGTCAAACAGCTATTTTTTAAAAAGTGAGGAACAGTTTCTGTGATATGGGCTCTTTAACATAATTAACATTTTGCGGATCTTTATTTGACTTGAATAAAACCAGTACAACTGCGTGTTACTGCAAGAAGTGCATGCTTTGAGTAGGACTGACAAAATAGTTTTACAGTGAAGAGTGTTGTAAAGTATCTATGATACATATACATATATGAGTGTTGTAAGGAGGTCAGAATGGTGCACAAACAGTAAAGAAAGAGTAAATAAAGACGGTAAGTTTTACCTCCTCCGTTCTTATAGCACAGATAAGGGAACCTCCACACGTTGGCCAAGTCCACAGCAAAGCCTATGACGGACAGCAGAAAGTCCAGTTTCTTGCCCCATGTCTCCCGCTCTTCGTGATCGGCGGAAGAGGAGGTGCGGGGGTGCGCGCGCGAGCCCGCCACGCTCGTGCTGGTGTACTGGACGCCGTTGTGCTCCTTGACCAGGATGAGCTCCACGTCCTTCTTCTCCGCATTGTACGGCTTCAGCGGCGCCACCGAGGACAGCTTGTGCTCGGACATCACGTGCACGTTCATCGCGGATCGCCGGTCGCGCGCTGCTCCGGGAGCTCGCCGCGCTCGCGCTCTCGCTCTCGTGCGCCCGTCGGTGTGGCGAAGGGGAGACGGGTGCCGCTGCTAGTGATGATGGTGATGGTGATGATGGCGATGATGATGATGATGATGATGATGAGGAGGAGGAGGAGGAGGAAGAGGAGCGTGGACAAAGCGCGTCTCCGCTGAGAGACTTTGCGTCGTGGCGAGGTGGAGACGACTCCTCTGCTTCATCAGCTGTACGGAACACATGCAAAAGAGCAAGAAAATGATTAATACAAAATTCAGCAAGTGGCAGAGAGCGCGAGAGGCGCGAGACAAACGGGAGTCTATGGAGCACAAACAAGTTTACATTTCAGTTTTAAAAGCAGCCAACAACAGAGAAAGAGCCCGTGCGCAAAGGCACAAGCCGATACAGCAAAGCAAAGCAGCGACGAGGAAAAAAACAACTTTTTTAACTAACGTCTGTTTATCTTTTCGGCTCGTTACCAGCAGCGAGTTCTCATGCTTCGATCAGCTCAGCTACTAAAAAGCCCTCCATGCGTTTCCAGCGCGCTCACAGTCAACAGGTTAAGCCTCAGATCTGCTCTGCTCTGCTCTACTGCTGCTGCTTACAGTAACTCTCAACGGAAGTTTGAGCGTAGTTCGTACTTGTCACGCGGAGAGGTTTCGGCCATGGCCGGCTGCTGCTGCTGCTGTGCTGCGGATGTGAATGAGCGCCTGCCCATCCTCATCTAAGTTTAAGTGTCCCCTCCCCTGGAGCCAGAGGCAGCGCGAGCTGGGAGGATGGAAATCCACATCCACGTGATGCTTTATGTCTTAGCATGAGTGAAACTTTTCTTCATCATCTTCATCATCATCATCATCATCATC
>JAILXH010165384.1:5547-16931 GCA_023558415.1 Piaractus mesopotamicus
TCATTTTAGATATGGCCATGAAATACCAGAATAACGACTACAATTAAATTTCAAATAGCAGTTATAAATTTATTTTTGTCACAAATTACTCGTGCTCATGTAAAAAATGAAATTGCAAACATAGATATTTCATTTCATTTTCAATTTTGGCAGGATATTTGCACAGATGTTTGGAAAAAGAAATGGCAAAAAGAGGTTTCCGTTTACATTTTATTGTTTTAATTTAAATTTCTTTTTTGGCTCCCATATAATCAGCCTTTGAAGCTGCTGATCGCGTCTCACTGGCTGATCTAACGCTGTGTCCCAAACCACACATCTCTGTACTTCACCTACTACACTAATGAGTGCACTTCTGACGGTGTATGCGCTATTTTTGCATACTTAAGTGTGCTAATGTGTGGTTTGCAACACGAAAATAATATTGCAGCAGGAAATGACAGCTCAGATTTTAGCTTTCGTTTGTCATCAGTACAACCACAAATAGAATGAAATCAAGTCAGTTCACTCAAATAATCTGCTTAATGTGCTTCACACATTTAAAAAGTGTTTCAAAAGTGTGTTTTACTACCTTTGCTGGATCCGTTATGGCTTTGTTATCTCTTTACAAACTGCCACAGCTTTGCTAAGTTAACTTGAATTTGACGACCAAATTGGTGGCAGCGCCAGTGCTGACCTCAAGAAAAAGGACTGGCAGTTGGACCAAGCCAGAAAGATGGAAGAAGCATCCAGAGAGAGAGCTGAAAGGTTGAAGGACAGAGAGGGAGGAGCCCAAAAAAACATCAAAAAAGAGTGGACAGAAGAGTTGACAAAAACTGCTGAGGCTCTGGAGAAAGAACATCTAGAAGCCCAGATGAAAAAGTGCATCCAGAAGCTCTTAGAGGCGAATGAGCAGCTACAGGATGAGCTGCTGACGAACGATGAAGAGACTGAGGAGATGAGAAAGATGCGGGAAGCAGAAAAGAAGAAGGTGGAGAAGATCCGGGAGATATCAGATGAACTCCACTCCAGAAATTTGGAATTGAACATCAAGTACAAGGCCATTATGAAGCAGGAGATGGAGAAGCTGGAGCGAGAACGGGAGATGACGAGGGATCCGGTAACTGCGATTAAGGAGAGCGAGGACAGGATCCTATCAGCGGTTCCTCTGGTGGTCATTCAGAAACACAGGCTGACGCAGGAGATGCAAAACCGCATGAGCCGAATCCCGAGTGAGAACGTGAGCGAGGAGGAAAGACAAGAATGGAAGAAGATCCAAAAGAAGAAGGCCAAGGAGCTCAAAATGCAAAAGAAGGCAGAGGAGAAAGGAGGCTTCGAAGGACAGGAGAGTGAAGAGCACAGAGAAGATGAGCTTCTGGAAAACACTTTGGTGTTGTAAAGGGAGAGAGTGAAGAAACAGAATGTATGTTTTTCACTTAAAACATCAATAAACAACATTAATAAACACTTCCATTTGTCTCTTTATGTTCATCCAAGTGATAATAGGTCAATGACACTACACTATGAAACAACAAATAACTATGAACAGAAGAAATAGAATCCTAAAAAAACAGTAACATGTAATCTGGTGACTTTTTTCCTTTTTATTTATTTTCTTTCTGGTGCTTACTTAAAAAAAAATCTGTATAATTAAATAGTTGCGACGTTGACAGCCAGAGTGGTTTGGTGTGGAATGCCCTGTTCTAGAGAACACTAGCTATGATTCAGAAATGTTTACAGTGGAGGTGATAGTGGAGACGTCTGAAGAATTGAATGCCTCTGAAAGTACCCTCTCAAAGTTATAATATAAAATGGTTAGATGCTGCGTGATGACTGAAGCATTGTTTATGGTAGTTTTGTGATTTTTAAGTTTTGACTGAATGTATTTTAATCAATTCATTTGAATTCCTTTGTGGCGCATGAGCACATGCACCATCACCAACATTACACAAAACACACATATAGGTTCACAGGTGGTTTTGGGTAGTAAATAAAACGGCTGTTTTTGTGTGGCGGACATGGCGACTCTTGGTTCCTATCACCACCACTATAAAGAAATTTGCGTCGGTACATTTCCCTACAATGAACCATTTCATATCAAACCACTCTGAATGACTCTGCAGCCACATGTCTACATGTCATGGAGTGAATTATTCAGGAATTTTGAAAAATTGGTAGAATTCTCCTTTATTAGTTATCCTAACTGAGCTATAACTTGATTACTTTCTGCCCTATGGTTGTATAAACTGGAGTTTGAGCATCCACTTTATGAGAATATTAATTTATCTACAGTATGCGGAATAAAAACGTTTGTCGTTAGTCCAAGAAATCACTGCGTCACTGACTAGAGCTTCAGCCAGAAAAATGTTTCTGAAATCTTATTTCGCTCTGTCATGATTGTCACTACTTCTCTTCTTGAGTAAGCATGTCCTTCATCTACCAACGGCATCTTTTAGGTATGGAAGCAACTTTTATTTCTTTTTCAACTGCGTTACTGGTTTGTCTTCACTAATTTTTCTGCCAGTGTAATTGCTGAGGTAAGCATGTCTGCGTTTGAATATTTTATACTTATATTTTATACCATATGTCAACACGAGTATGTCTGTCTTTCCCTCTCTCATGATGACTATTGACTGACTGTAATAACGATTGAGAAAGACCAGTTCTGTTCTAATTTTATACAACCACAGTTTTATTTTTTTGTTTCGTTGTCTTTTGTTCCTCTTTTACTTCTACGTTTCCTATTAACTCACCACAGTTTAAGCTACAGGAGCCTTCTCGTCAGGAGAGAACAAAGTACAAAACCTCCGAACTTGAGTAAAAGTAGAAACTCTTAAAATAGAAATATTCTACTTATACTTTTTACTTGAGTTAGTGTACAAAAGTTAAAAGTTAAATCTGAAATCGTAATGCACTGAAACGATACTAATGATTTATTTATTCATTTAATTTTTGGAACAGTAATGGCATTTTTATGGAAGATTAAGGTAAAATAAGAATTTTGTCATGTGATGAATTAATATGGCAATGGCGATTACCGAAGTAGATATGAACTAACAAAGGTGAAGTTCCAATTTGATTTCAGGTTGACTTCAAATGTATTTCATCAAATTATCTTGAATACAAATACAGCGAATTACTGCAGTTCTGTTGTTTTTAATACTTTCTGTTAAGGAGGCCTGTGTGGCTGCAGGCAAGAGAATGAACTGCTCCTCTCCTTATTAGAAAGTATTCATCAAAATGATATAACTTCTTTAATAGCTTAGTTCTTTTACTGGTACTTAAGTAGTTTAAAAGCAAGCACAAATATTGATCGATTACTTTTGCTCGAGTAATATTTTACCAAGAGCATTTCCCCTTTTACTCAAGTACAGAGGTTGTGTACTTTGCCCACCCTGCTCCTGACTTACAAGCAGAAGCTAGGAATCAAGCCCCGTCTGCATAAACAGGTATTTCTTAGATTTGGAAGCAATGCCTTTACTGGATTTACGAGGCTTGTATGCTTGTAGAAATGCAGTTAGTTGACATAAATATGCCTGTATCTGTTTCAATTATTAAAGTTAGAATTAAAACTTTGACTAAATGTGTCCTCTTCCTACAACCATCCATCTGCTGCTTCTGGTTCTCGACTGATAAGGACTTACAGCTTGTCCCAGGTGCTTTTATTTATAGTAATGCTTATAGTGTTGCTCTTCATAGTCTTAGTATATATTTATTTATATATAAGGCATATATAAGTATATGTAAGCTCATCTGTTGATGGTTTGTTATTCATCCTCTAGTCCTTCATCAGTGGTCACGGGATGCTTTTGGCTGGATGTTTTTGATTGGTGGACGACTCTCAGTCCGGCATCAACACTGAGGTGTTTAAAACTCCAGCAGCGCTGCTGCGTCTGATCCACTCACACCAGCAAAACACACACTAACACACCACCACCACGTCAGTGTCACTGCAGTGCTGAGAATGATCCACCACCCAAATAATACTTGTTCTGTGGGGGTCCTGTGGGGGCCCTGACTACTGAAGAGGAGGGTGAAAGGGGGCTAACAAAGTATGCAGAGAAACAGATGGACTACAGTCTCTAAGTGTAGATCTACAAAATGCTCCTCTATAAGTGGACCTGATTAAATGGAAAATGAGCAAATATAAGGTAGCTGTAGATAATAAAGTGGCCAAGAAGTGTATACAAATAATAAAGCGCAGTGATCTACTGCACATTTCAGTTTAGTTTGTATTTTTAACACCTGTTTATTGGTATATGGTGACTGATTATTTATCTATGTACTGACTATTCCACCCATTTGGTCTGTGTTGTAGGCAAGTGCTGTATGTTTATGTAAGACAATTAAAGCAATTGTTTTCAAATGATTTTTAGTGTTAGATTGAAATTCATTTCACATTCATGTGAAAACAGGTGAGCTTTAAGAATTGCTGACTTTGCAAGGCATGATATGGTACATGGCTGAAGACGTGATAATGCACATTAAAACTGTGGCAGACTATTGATTGATCAGCTGTGTTCACCTACGCTGTACTGTCTTCATTGGGGATTGAGTCAGCTGGTTTTCTTTTCATGGTTGTTTGCTTTCTCTGTTGTGCTGTTTCTAAATAAAAAGTGAATGTTAGGCTAGCAAATGCTATGCTTTTGATTTAGGTACATGTAGTTAATAAATAGAGATTTTGACTTATGAAAGTATCTGGAAGTGAAGTGAGTATATTTTGCTGGCTGGGCAGGGGAGTGTTAATATCATGACGTACCCGGATATGAGCCGAGCAATTGGGCCAGAATTGGGCCTGGATTCAAACTAAAGTCTTGGCTGATGCCTTTCAAGCTCAGCGTGCTGTATTCGGTCTAGATGTGGCCCATCTGATTTTTGCTCTCTGTGAGTTTCAATGTTGAAAGGTAAGACGTTGAAACAACGTCACGATATCAACATTGATTCACTTTTCAAAATCAAAACAAAATCCAACGGTGATTCAACCATAATCCACGACATTGATCCAACCGTAAATAAACGTTGAAATGCCAGGTGGGTTAGTTTAACTTGTGTTTCACATTGTTAAAAGCTTAATTAATAACTTCTTCAGGTACTTTCCAGTCTTTGGCTCTCTTAACCAGCTTTTAAATGTAAATATACATAAAATATAGGAATTGTCATGATGGTCAGTTTAATTGCCAGTATTTGACAAGACTTAACTACAGGTAATGTTGTATACCCTGGTGTAACTACCATGGTAGAACCAGTGCACATGCATTAGGGCCCAGTGAGACCCAGAAAGGCCTTGTGATGCCAACCATAACTTGTGGGGGATACACTCTACAGCCACTCTGACCATAGCAACACACAGCACCAATCTAGTGATCTTTTGACCATTTACTAACACATACTGCCACATATTTGGCGATTGTGTGTTCAAACAGTTATTGCCTGTTTATGTTCCATGATTAACATGTCACATAAAGACATTTACAGTATGCTTGTAAATGAAAGATCACAATTAATCAACATTTAACTCATGAGTCAACAAATAGTTAATAACCACTTTACAAAAGACCTTAATAACAGATCATATAAACACATTTCTAACAGATTTTAAGCTTGCTTACAACATGTATGTTTCCATTTACTAAGTCATTGTTAATTGCTTGCTAATAGTTAATTAACCGTTAAGAAGCAGACCTTAAAATAAAGCGTTACCAACAGCAAATCTTTAAAGAAAAAAACATCATTATCAGTATCAGCCAGTACGTGGTTGCAGCAGTTTAGATTTCTTCACCATACATGATCCATATAAAAATATTTTTCTTTTCTAATGTTTGCTAATAAGTTGGAAGTAGCGATACAAACTTAAAATCATGGAAACAATTCATGTAAACAGCACTGTGTTACATAATCAAGGCTTCAGGCTTTATTGAATGAAAAACTCAACCCAATATACAGTATGTAAGTACTTACAATGTAGTCTACTTGCTTACATACTGTACTCAGAGCACGCATGCACTTTAACTTACACACATATTTTATGAATATACCTATATTTATGTTAGTTGCTCAATTCTAACTGTACATGTAACTAACAGGTGTTGTAACTATACTTAACTCACATCCTGTATATTACACATCATATATATGACTCACAGATTGTTCAACTACTGTCTATTTTTTGTTTATGTAAATAAGAAAAAGAATTTCCTTTTACATCTAGTACTTGGTGAATAAAGATTCTAATTATGCCACATATTATTAGCTCAGGTTAATGAACGTGGCCTGACTGGGGCTAGCTTGAAGTTCATCTGCATAGTTTAGACAACAATCAACGTAAAGTTGGTAGCTCATAGCTTTTAAGCTTTTTTGTTATGGGATTAACTACATAGGCTAACCATTAGCTGACAGACACATATTTGTTGGCTAAAGCTTAAGGCTACACTCAACAGAAGCAACATGAGGTCTAAAAGGTGTCAGTTGTAGCCTACGTCAGCACTGTGTCATGTGGCTAATATCCTGGCAATTTTGGTTGAGAAATATTCACATATCTACATGAGCAGGGGGCCGTCTTCAACTCCAATATGTCTGAGTGCTGGGTTCAACCCTCCAATGACTCTGAGAGAGGAAAAGCATGGATTTTCATCAGATCACTGTGATCTGTAGCTACTCAAAAAAGGTGTAATCTGCATTTAGGATGCTTTAATCTCTAGGATATATTCTTTTATCTATGGTTCTGACACGATCGGTTAAAATTAAGTGGAGTCAAAGAGTTAATTCTGTCAACTCCAGCTGGAGGAGTCATAAGTTGGAGTCGACTCAGAATTATCCGTCACTAAGCAGGTCTACCTGAACAAGTGGTGCTCTTGCACCCTCAAATATAACTTACTTATTGGAAATTAAATGAATGTCTTAACCAAAAGCATTGGTGGAACATTTATATATTTGCCGATTAATTGGTTAATTGTTAAGATCCTTAGAAGAGACAGAACTCTTTTGGAGCTCTTTTTGTGTTTTGGAAAAAATAAAGCTGTATGTCCAGATTTCCATGACACTATGAGGCGGAAGAATCAAACTGTTTCTCAATTCAGGGACTATGCACTATATTCTTTTTGGATATACTATGTATTTCTCCCTCTACAACCTTGATTTCTGTAGAATAACATAGTCTCAGATTGAACACTAAGATTTTGCACTAAACAGAAATAACAAACTTGAATTGTGCCTAGGTTAGCAGTTAGCTTATGCTAGCAAATTTAAAAAGTTAGCAATAAAATGACTACAGCATAACATGCCCAGATATCTATATAACATTTTGAAATACTTAGCTGCATTAAGACAAAAGGTCTAGCAAAAAGCAATAAATAAACAAAACAAAATGAAAATAATGTTGCTCAAGAACGTAGTTACTGAAATAGAAACACATCTGATTCTCTGGCTCCTCCCCTTCCTCCACGTGTGGCAGCCTACGACCACTGAATGCAAACAGTGTGTATCGTTACCACCATTTTTTTTGTCCATTTCTAGTACAGCATCTGGGTAGTGACATTACATCCTGCTTCATTTTCCAGTGTGAACTGAAAACTGACAAAAATGCTTAGAACACTAGCTAAATGGTAGTTGCAATCTTTTAAAAAATGGCAAGAAAACTACAATGATTGCTTTAGTGGACTGCTTTATTTAAATATATATGAGTTCAGTATTTGTTTATGCTTATTAAATACCTGCTTGCAATAACTTACAGGAAATGCATATACATCTAGTGTACCTGTACCTGTTTTTGAGCTAGATGATTGCTATTTTTATTCCACAGAATAAGGAAAAAGAGAAAAAAGATCAAGCAATTGCTAAAAATTAAGTAAGACAATGGCACAGTAGGCTAATATCCAGTCAGATCCTTGTTACAATGCACTAAAGATGCACAGTGACATCAGAATCCTATTGGTACACTTTACTGTAATTGTAATCCCACAGAAAGAAATGTTATGTTTCTCCATAATAATAATTCAGGAAAGCATATTGTGACATGATGTTTCATTATATCTCCCACCCCTACTATGGTATATGGTCTAGCTGGGCAATACCGTTGTGGTCAGACTTACTACAACTGTTTTGGTTTGGTCTCAAGCAGCACTCCCTCACATACCCTATCACTCAAGTGAATACTTTGTTAATCAACGCTGAGATCCATCTCTAGACAAGCACAAGCAGCTCTTAATGATGGGTGGGGTCTGAGTGCTGTTGGCCAAATCAAGGACATAACACCACACACAACCAGACCCAAGACCACCTCTACAAGAAAAACAATGACTGTATCAGCCATGTATCAAACACGCACGGCCCGCGAATTAGGCGCGGTAATGGAGAAAGATGTTGAAAAGAGGGAAAGTGCACGTCCCTGATGTGGGGCTTTGAAGAACGGCTCTGAGAAATGGGTAATGACTGCTTTCTGTGTTGTGCCGTGGCTTGCTGACAGGCATGTGGGAATAGGCCTCTATTCTGCGTCCAGATCCACTTGCAGAGGGAGGCTGGGGTTATGAGACGCAGTTTCACAAAAATTCAAATCGGAAGGAGAAAGGAATAAACTGTCGGTCAAACCGGCCCTCTGTTAGCTTGGCCCTTGTCCTGGGTGCTCTTGATGCATATTAGTTTTTATTGATCAGATGACCTGACACCTGTTCCTGTGGTCTAAAGACCTCTCAAAGAAACAGTTCAGACCTCCCTCATAAATAAAGGTGCTGAAATGGGTTCCTTGGGCGAAGCGATAGAAGAACCACCCCAAGGAGCCTTTAAAGATCCATTTTTAAGAATTACATATATATGTATATATATATATATATATATATATATATGTATATTTATACACTAACTTACATCCAAGCCAAGAACCCAACTAAAGTAGCCACGCTGATGAATCTCTTCAGGTTTTGTCATGAACATCAAACTTCTAATTAAAATGTCACTAACCATGAAGTGCATACTTTTGAGAGCCTTATCAGATGGTCCTAAAAAAAAGTCAATAAACTTGAATTAATCACCTCAAATCAGTTATTCAATCTAACATTCACAGCTGTGACTGGATCGCAGGTTCCAACTGATTGATTAGATTGCTAGACAAGCTACTTTTTCATTACATTGTGCTACCATGAACTTTTTGAACATTGCTTGAAGATTATGATCCCTAGTTGTCTGCACACCTTTGTTATGTAATTCTGGCCGTATCCACTCACACTCTGTATAAATTCATCTGGGACTGTAGTCTGGCCTGCTGGCCACTAAAGCTCCAAAAGTACTCCAAGCACTTTCAATTCTTACCTCTTTTCGTTACATTAGCACTAGAGACAAACGCATCTGATAGCTCAAACTCAGTGTTGCTCTGACAACAACAGTATGTCTTTTTTTATCAACTGTATATTACACCAAAGTAAAGGTAGGTGGACAACAACGAAATGCAACAATAAAAGCCAAATACATTGACGTTCCTTTTAAAAGTCTGTTTCTAAAGCCGCAATCACACCAAGCGAGAGTAAAATTTGCCCACCAAAAAAGCCAGTTCACTTGAATAGGCACGGATGCAGGAATGCAAAAAAGCTAATCGCTTTCACGAGCATTTAAATTCGTTTTGCGCCACTTTTATGAACCCTGTGAATTCGCAAACCTCAGAAGTGTGAGCCAGAAGAAAAGAAGAGGATGAGCTGTGGTATCTTCTTTCTGAAAAAAAACTAAATGAAGGAGCTGCTACTTAGTCAACATTATGACGCTTATCACTCACAATTGCAAAAAAACATAGTTAATCTTTTAGCAGTTGTTCGATTTTTGCCTGAAACGGCATACCCAAAGTAAGCACTGTTCCCACATACTTTGGGCTACAGTTATGATCTTGATCTCATTTGAAAGGTAATACTCTCGAGTTTTTTTCTCCAAAAAAAACTATCATTCCATGGGAATGATAGTATGAATTACTGACACCGAATAACAGAAGCTACAATGGAGGAGATTTTTCCATCTGACTCATAGATCTCTAACCTGATCTCTGACTCTTGCCAAATTATCAAGATCACATTCTGGACTATGCTGTCTCTGTGGATAGTAGCAAGCCTTTGAAGGTAAGACCCCACAGATTTCCTAATGTCATTCGGTGCTTATGTCGCAAATGACACAATCGTAACTGCTGTGAATAGCAGATCATAAAATGTTTTGCAGGTATCAAATCCTGAGACTTTAAGCTTTCTAACAATATATTGTACCATCGTATTGCTAGACAATTTGATTCATAAAAATGGTGTATAAAAGCAGTGATCTAGAAAAGATGAACTAGCTAATGTTAACTAGTTCACAGAACTAAATGCTCCAAAACCGATCATGCCAGGACTGCCCATACTCGCCAGACTTTTGTTCAACCCCAGTGAAGAAAATAGTGAGGAGATCACAAAAGACCATGAAAGAAAGAAATTTTGTGGTCTTTTGTGATCTCCTCAGAGATCACAGAGTCAGAGATCAGTTTAGAGATCTATGAGTCAGACGGAAAAATCTCCTCCATGGAGATGCTTGATGTAGCCATATTGTCATTTTTAGATCAGTCTTCAATAAGACATTCACCAAGCCATATCCCAAACCAGCGGTGTAGTAAGATGATATAAGCACCCCACATAAAAAATTACCTTTAGTTTACTTGTTTGTACATTGGCTGCTATGTCTCAACCAAGATGATGCTTTAATGTAGGCTAAAAGTTGAAGTAGGCCATATTATTAATGACACTATGCTATCCATGAACCACTGGTGTAAAATTTCACAAGGGGAAAATATGTGAGGGCCCCCCCTCGATACAGGCCCAGAAGTGATGCCACTGCAAGCACATTTGGTATACCACTTTGATCAAATGTTGATAGCCATTTGGAAATGCTCATTTTGACAAGTCTCATCAAATTCATGAATTCAACATACATCAGCACTTTGTATTTGCTTTGCATTTTTTGCTGTAAAATCTCACTGGATTCAGACTGAAAGGTTTTATGGTGATTCAGAGCAGGATGTTTTGCTTTTCTCACTTTATTAATTTGCTCATAAGTTATTGCATATGTGCAAATTAACAAAATTGCTCTGCTGATTTCTTGATAAAACCAAAGGCAAACGTAAATGCGTATCCGATACCATAGTAAGATGTTTTACACATGAAACTCATAAACTCATACGCTCTTGGAATCTTGACATACGTCTTTATTTCTTCCAAAGCAGAAAGGAAAAAAAGAGTTTTGAAGAACTTGATTAATGCTCTGGCCAAAAAAAAAAAATCAAGAGAGAAAATACCAGGGAAAAACATCTGCGCATTAGATCTGTTTATTAATGAATGAGAGATATTCACACTGTCATCCATCAAGATGTGTTCAGGAAATACTTAGCGTTATAGCCTCCTTTTTTTTTT
>JAILXH010165419.1:9451-20371 GCA_023558415.1 Piaractus mesopotamicus
ACACCTCCCAATAGAAAGTACCCTATAATTGATGATTTTGTATATATTTAGCTTCTTACTATCTGTATTAATGCCTTGGGTTTAAATAATAATGTAATTCTTATAAATATTTGAATACTTATACTGAATAGTTAATTGTTTTTTAAACCCCTTAAAATCCCAGGATTGTTACATACTAAGACTTATTACTCAGTAACAACGTGACCTTCAGTGCAAACTGCCTGAGCTATTCTTAGATTATAGAAGGGTGTAATAAAACTGCTGGTCCTGGCCATTTAAAATATTTTTTTACTGTGGGACTGAACAAATGGTCATACAATATTAGAATAAATATCAATACACAGATAAACAACATAACACTAAATATTTGTTTTAAAAAGTTATTCAAGAATATATTTTAAAGAACACGTTTGGTTCCTGACTTCACGCTGCACTAATGTAATGAAGAACTGATTAGCTGAAGCAGGTACTGGATGGTAATGGTCAATAGCACTAACAGCAGTAACATACTGACACACAATAATGTATTGTTTATTGTATTTATTCTAATGTGCCTAGGCCTTTTGCAAAGTACTGTATTGCTTGTCATTAGAAATGTTTTACCTGTGTTCCAAAAAAACCTTCCACTGGTAGTTTTCATTTTGTCCTTTGCTTTAGGTGGATATGTTTGCTGGAGCAGTGTTCATACAGCAGGCACTCGGGTGGAACATTTACATCGCAGTGATTGCATTGCTCGCCATTACGGCACTCTACACTGTCACAGGTGAAATTCATATGATTCATGTTCTGTGCTGGTAAAATAAGAGAAACGGCGCACGATGAAAGTCTGTCAAGAATTCCAAAGGCAGCTACACAAGTAGGGGTCTGATAGCAGTATGTGATGGCTGTCCATCTAATTAGGTGGAAAATATCTTTGTGATTGCAATTTTTCTGACCAATATTGCAACTGTAATAGAAATGGGATTTTCTATAAATAAAGCTCCTAGCTTTGCCAAGACAACCAGCATATCCAATTTGTTCAAGCTTAAGGATTGAATGTTGTGTGTTGTGTGCCAGACAGCCAGTTCAGGAGCTCTGCGTTATAAGGTTAAATTTCCGTGCTTAAAACTTGTAAAGACAACATTGAATAATATAGAATAGAATTAAAATTATAGCTCTTGCGATTTGAAAATTGCACTTTCAGACTGCATTTTTGATTTAAAAATGATGAATCCTTCAGCCCTACCTTTAACAGGTGGGGCTAATTAAAGTTTCAGAGAAGCAAAATAGGTGATAAACTGCAGGTGACATGGTCACAAGTCAGGGGTGAGTCAGGGGAACAGTCTCAAAAATCATAGTAACACATCACTGCTATCAGGACAAAACCATCTCCAATTTTGTCGTTTTTTATTTTTTGCCGTAGTTTGGGATTGCCAGCTGCCCTTTACATTGTGTCAAAATTTCATGATGAATAGACCAACAAAAATGGTCCTGTGTTCTTTCTTCTCCTGTAAAGTCACTTTTTTGGAAATATGAGGTTTCCGACAGCAACAGTATGCCAAACAAACTGCATTGGCCAAAAGGAACCATAGTCGTAGTTTGAAGTTCTATGACAGACAGAAAAGGACAACATTACAAGACTAAGCCCTCGGTAATCGGCATAGAACTGAGTCAGCACTTCTGTGGCTCGGTCTTAGTAAACACTGCACATGGTGAGCTTCAAAAGCTGGAATTTATACCACTTGGAAACTCCTTGTATCCAAAGCCACTGCACAACAATGCAAAACACTGCGTAAAGAGCACAAAACCCGAGCTCCAGAGAAATGGAAAAAACAGTATGTTCTGATGAGTCAAACCTGGACATGCTTACCTTTGGAGAAAGCTAAAGTCTGCCTTCAAACCTTAATGTCAGCACCTATTGAACATAATAGTAGATTGACAGTAGTGTAGGCCACAGACCGTAGGCCATTGACAGTAGTGTAGGACACAGACTCTCATCTCATGAGTGTCATTAAACAAACCATGAAACAGAGGTTTGAAAATGATTCAGTGTCCCACTGCACACAGTCCAGCACATACATGACAACATTCAAAGAAAGATCAAAGCTCTTCCTAGCAGTGTCACTGATGCACAGCACTGCTCTTATGAAGCCAGAAAAGCTGTTAGACTGCTAATGACACCCCCATGTGGAGAATTTTCAGCCTGCTGAATGTCAGGCAGTGAGTGAATGAGTTGCAAGCCAAGGCCCACATCTAAAAAAAAAGGTTCCTATATTGTTGTTGGCATACATGTACTACTCCTTCACACTCAGATCTCATTTACAAAAATATGTCTTTACAGATCCATCGATTGAAAGGTTCTTTAGGGGCCCAAACATGGTTAGTCTATGGCATTTCTCCAAAGAACCCTTTGAGGATTTGTTTAGCCCTTTTTGAGATGCAGATACTACAATGGATATGTTGTCATTGTAATCATTGTGTCCACTCTGTTTAGCCACTGTAGTCATTAGACTATGGTGAGACTGTGATAAAAATTGTCTTTGGAAGTCTTTAAGATGTGTTAAAAGTCATATTCCACTGTTCTATAGGTGGGCTGGCTGCTCTGATGTACACTGACACTGTCCAGACCTTCATCATCATTGCTGGAGCTTTCGTCCTCATGGGCTTCTGTAAGTTTTGTGTCTTTCTCTGGGAATACAGTACTGTGCAAAATCAGAGACCACATTTCCATTTATAGTGATGTTCAACCATCAAATGCATTTAGAATCAGCCATTGGTCACCTGTTAAACCATTAAGATCCTTCACGCTGTGATATCAACCCAACAAAAAAGCCAGAACACATTACAAACTACCAGGAACCAACAGAAACACTTAATAGCTTTATGGGTTTGTTTTTTTCCAGCAGGGTCAGTATTTCATTTGTCCACTCTGTACTTTCGTGTACCCTTTTGCCACTTATAACAACCATCATCTTTCCAATCTTAAAACTAATGTTGATGACTTCATATTCCCTTTCAAAGAGACACTAACATTCACACAAGCAACTACCCAAATTCATGTGCTTCTAAAATGGCTACAGGAGATTTCTGAGGAGATTAGATTTGAGATAATTCACTTGCACAGTGGGAAAGTCAAAAACTGAGTTATTAAAAGAGAAAAGAGAAAATGTAACTCCTAACAGCCGTGCAAGACCCAGAAGACCATCAAAACTGTTACCGTCAGATAAACAGTGCTTTCATCTTTGAAAGAGGAGAAAATGAAGCTCCACCTTTACTTCAGATCTAAAACAATACACAGGTGTTTTTGTCTATCCTTCCACTGTGAGAACTCAGTGGAAACGGGGTCTGAAAGGATGTGTAGCTACCAATAAGCTGCTTCTGAAAAAAGGAAATAGATAAAAAAAAAAAAAAGAAAATTTGCAAATCAAACAAAGAACCTGCTGGTGTTCTCAGAACAATAGACTGACCACCTCAGAGTCCAGACCTCAGCATCACTGAATGTGTTTGCGATTGCTTGGATCGTGAGCAGTAGAAAGTGTTTCTTAGATACGATTTCTTAGAAACACTGAAAGCAAGTCTTCCAAATAGAATGAGCGCTGTAAATAATACTGAAAAAAATGGTTTGTTGTTGAGGCTTCTATGTAATTTCCTGTTAAAATGATGCTTTCTGTTTTTTCCTGCTGAATACCTGAATAATGGCTGTGTTGACTGGAAATTCAATAAATAAATAAATAGTGGTCTCTGACTTTTGTATGAGGCCAAGCTAGTGCATGTCACCGAACAGGCAAGGCGATTTTCAAGAGAATGCTCTGTGATCCTGAAAGTACGTCATACCTTTTTTTCCTTATTGTTTTCTTGTCGACAGCCTTCAAGGAGGTCGGAGGCTACAGTGCCTTACTTGAGAAATATGGATTAGCTTTACCTTCCCCATCCATGAGAGAGTCCCTAGACCCCCAGCACTACAATATCACCCCAGTGTGTTACACCCCACGAGACGATGCCTTCCATCTGCTGAGAGACCCTGTGACTGGAGACCTGCCATGGCCTGGCGTGTTATTTGGCATTGCCATTATAGGGTGCTGGTACTGGTGCAGTGACCAGGTGAGCTGTGCCTACTTTGCTCATGCGCACATTTTTGAAAATGAATAATAGCTACATTTCTACTGTTGAATATCTGAACCAACCAGTCCAAGAGGAATATAAGCTCTACTGGTAATACAGTCTGGTTCTGTGTTTAATCTCAAAGTGCATTATTTATCCCAGAACACACACTCTTAAAAAACATGGTTCTTCAAAGGTCCTTTAGTAAAGAAAATGGTTCTATATAGAACCATGGACACTGAGAGAACCATCTGCATGCTTAAATGGTTCTTTGCATCGTGAAATGGTTCTTCAGATTGATGGAGACTGTGCTGTAGATTTTGAAAAGGGTTCTACATAGAACCAAAAAAAGGTTCTTCTGTTGTTACAGGCTTGACATCGTAACAATAGAAGAACCCTTTTTGGTGCTACATAGAATGCTTTTTGGAGATGTGTTGTACATGGTTCTGTATAGCACCAAAAAGGGTTCTTCTGTTGTTATATTGTCAAGCTTTTTGACATTTAACATGACTGCTTGAAAGCCTAACCATGCAACTGTCGTAACTGTCTTCAGGTCACTTACGCTCCTAAAAATGATGGTTCTTCAAGGTTTCCTTAGTAAAGAAAATGGCTCCATATAGAACCATGAACACTCAAAGAACCCCTTGCATGATCAAAGGGTTCTTTGCATCGTGAAATGGTTCTTCCGATTGATGGAGACTGTGCTGTAGATTTCGAAAAGGGTTCTACATAGAACCAAAAAAAGGTTCTTCTGTTGTTACAGGCTTGACATCGTAACAATAGAAGAACCCTTTTTGGTGCTACATAGAATGCTATTCAATGAGGTTCTAAATAGAACCACATAAAACACATTCTCCATCAATCTGAAGAATGCTTTCATGATGCAAAGGACCCTTGAATCATGCATGGGGTTCTTTGAGTGTTCATGGTTCTATATAGAACCATTTTCTTTACTAAAGAACCCTTAAAGAACCAGCTTTTTTAAGTGTGTAAATGAAGAGAACAGGTTACTCACATGATAGAAATGACTCATCAGATGAGGAGTTGGCAAGGTTAGCTAACCTGTATGTGCTCAGCTGTATGTAGCTGAGTTTGGCTCCTTTTTTCTGGTTAAAAGCATAAAAAAAACTCTGGCATCCATTTTGTGCTACGTAAAGATGCAATGACTGAGATAAGAGTTACAACTAATGCTAGTTTGGTTGTATTTATTGGACAGTAGCTCAGAGGCTAAGCTAGCATCAGGATTGGTTGACACCACAGTGACTCCCTGTGGTTGTCTGATGCATTTTTTGGGTATTGCTGTGAGAGAATGAATGAGAATGAAACATAAATATGATAAATAACATTGTGAATTCTGTTAAATGAGGCTGAGGTATATAATACTGCAGTACAGACTACTGCAATAACATGAAATGCTAGCTTTAGGCCAGTTTGCCCCTTAAGTAGTTTGTTTTTTTGGCCTGTTACTTCTGTACTTCTGCTTTGTATGGAGAGGTACTTTTACTTCACTATGAGTTTAGGATACTCTACCCATCTCTGCTTAAAATGAAAAAGAAGGCAGTATAACATTATGAGACCTCTCCAGATCATTTTCAGCACTTTTGTTTTGGGTTTGTGGTATAGGTGATTGTGCAGCGCTGTTTGGCTGCCCGCAGTCTGACTCATGTGAAGGCGGGGTGCATCCTGTGTGGGTACCTGAAGCTGCTCCCTATGTTTCTCATGGTGTTGCCAGGCATGATCAGCCGAGTGCTGTACCCTGGTAAGCTGTACCACATGACTAAACTCTTTCAGACAAACATGTTTTTCGATTACTCATTTTTTCCCTTTTCATTTAAAGAAAGATGTAAATAGACTACTCAGTGTTTCACAGAGCTTCTCACAATATCATCCCTTTATCAGATGAGGTGGGGTGTGTGGTGCCAGCTGTCTGTAAAAAAGTGTGTGGGACTGAAGTTGGCTGCTCCAACATCGCTTACCCCAAACTGGTAGTGTCCGTCATGCCTAATGGTGAGATGCATTTCCGCTGCTCTTTCAATAATGCAAGGACAATTCTCCGACTATGCTGTTCGCTATGGAAGCCTATACCAGCCAGGCGGGGGGGGGGATTACCTATGTTTTCTTCTCTGTTTCTGGTTTCTGGTAGCAGCATGCCAAAATTTTGACTTAGTATCTCAAAATAATGACTTATTTTCATGAAATATTCATTTTATCAAGAAATATTGATCTTAAAATAATTATATATTTAAGTAAAACTTGCCTTGCCTTGACCTATTTTCTTGAAATGTCTATTAGACATCTTGAAATATGATTTTTTTTTTATCAAAAAGCGGTGTTATGGTAGCATATCTTTTCATTTCCTACCATGTCCTTTACGCTCGTTTCTGTTCAGGTCTGAGGGGATTAATGCTAGCTGTCATGTTAGCAGCCCTCATGAGTTCCTTAGCCTCCATCTTCAACAGCAGCAGCACCCTATTCACCATGGACATATGGACCCGCATCAGGCCTCAGGCCAGAGACAGAGAGCTCCTGATAGTTGGCAGGTTTGGACCACATTGTGACACTTTCTTTAATAGGTATTCTAATTGGCAGCGGGACCTTGACCACCAAACACAGATGTGTTAGCTTAACCATTTGCTACTTGACATAGAGGTGGTATTTCTACAGTACGCCACATAAATATTGGCACCCTGATAAACATAAGCAAAACAGCCTGTAAGAAACATTATTACTTATCCTTTTCGTTCAAAATCTTAACAAAAATCTAACATGTCTTTCAAGTACAACTAAATCTTATCATTAAATAAATATTTTTCTCAAATCTATATGTGCCGCTATTGTTGGCATTCTTCCATACTGAGTCTCTCCAGATCCTTCAGATTCTGAGGCCCACGCTTGTGAACTCTCCTCTTTAGCTCATCCCACAGATTTTCAACCTTGAACCTTGATTCTGTGGCCAGTGAACCATTTTTGCATTGTTTTTGATGTGTGTTTTGGATCAGTATCCTCCTGGGAGACCCAACCATGGCGCAGTTTAAGCTTCCTGGCTGAGGCAGTCAGGTTTTGGTTTAATATCAGCTGGTACTTGATGGAGTCCATGATAGCACGTATCTGAACAAGTTGTCCATGGCCTACTTCACAGTGGGGATAAGCTCTATTTTGGTCTCGTTTGACCATAGAATGCAGTCCCACTGAAATTTCCAGTAACCTCTGGCAAACTGTAGGCGCTTGAGTTTGTCTGTATTTGACTACAGAGGCTTTCTTCTGGTAAACCTCCCAAACAACTTGTGGTTATGTAGGTGGCTTCTGATTGTAGTTTTGGAGACGTTCTGACCCCAAGACCTAACTAATGTTTGCATTTCCCAGCTATGATCCTTGGAGATTCTTTGACCACTCTGACCATCCTCCTCACTACGCATGGGGTCAGGATAGACATACATCCTCTTCCTGGCAGATTCTGAATATTTCCAGTTGCTTTAAACTTCTTGATTTTTGCCCTTTGAGTTGAAATGGACATTTTCACGGTCATGGCTGACCATTTGTATGTTCACAATTGCTCAGGTGAACTTTAAAACAAAAATTATTAATGGGAAATTCATTAGACTTTCTAGGGGTGCCAACAATTGTGGCACATGTAGATTTGAGAAAAATATTTATTTCATGATAAGATTTGTGGGTTTTTTTTTTCAATTATTGTACTTTAAATAAGGGTGAGATTTTTGATGTTTGTGATATTTGCAGAGATTTGTCTCTACCATGTTCCATTTACTCCCCTAACAGGGTGTGGGTACTCTGCATCGTTGCAATCAGCATTTGCTGGATCCCTGTAGTCCAGGCTGCCCAGAGTGGTCAGTTGTTCGACTATATCCAATCAGTATCCAGTTACCTGGCCCCGCCTATAGCAGCAGTCTTCTTTCTGGCTATTTTTGTGAAAAGAGTCAACGAGCCGGTAATTAACCGTTATATTCCTACTACATGTGTATATAATATCTAAAAATTCAATGTGTTTAGTATTGTACTTTGTTAAAGGGGCCATAAATCATTTATAGCAACATAATGTAACAATTTTACCTTAAAAACTTCAAAAAAATCATTCTGATGGTACACTGACTCAATACAAAGAATGGCGTCTGTCAATGCCACTCCAGGCCCAGAACACCTGCTATACTGTAGGGGGACCCCAAGAGCAAAAAAAATACGAATTCTCACATAATGCTGCTTTAATACATTATTTGACGTTAGGTAATATTCTGTAGCGCAGCATTGCATCCTTTAGCCTCATCGGTTTGTATCCTTTTTGTGTTTTCCTCTATGAGTGTTCCCTTACTACAGTGCATTATGCAAAAATATCATACAACCACTGGGAATCCCTCATGCTGATAAAAAAAAAAACCTGCTGATGTACCACTGATATTGAGGCTAATAAATACAGATACAAGTCATCGTAGGAACGTCTGCCCACTTCCACATATTGGCATCGTACCCAGTAGGCCTGGGTGATATCTAAAAATAACACGATAATAGCACGATATTTTCTAGTTTAAAAATCACAATTATCTGTAATATCGCCCCCCACCCCATCCCACTGCAGTGAGTCACTTTGAGGCCAAAGCACGTCGGCATTCATTTTTGAATCCATTGACGTAAAGTAAATTAAGGGGAATCCGTGTAGTAAAGTTAGCATTACGGTGTGTAGCAGAGAGAACTTGGTTACTGACTATATAAAAATGCCAGGTTTCAACCAGTGAACTGATCCTTTATAACGTTCTGTACAGGTGATATTCGGATGTAAATTCATACATAAATAAATAAAACACCCCACCCCTAAAAATCCACCCCTACACAGTTTTTCTTAGGTTCCTCCCACCTTCAAGATGCATCATCAGAGCAAGGAGCTAGCACTATCATAGTTGGCCACGGTTATATAGAAAAGCTTCCAAACTTGGGCTCAACTGATTTCATCCCAAAGTTTATGTTTTAACAAACTTACATATATTTATATTCTTGAAAATTATGCATGCTGAAAAGATGCTATTTAACTGTAGACCGGGCTTAATTACATATTGAAAATATACCCGATTTGAGAAAAAGTAGGACAGTTACTTCCAGAGTAGACAGATGTGTCCCAATTTTATAAGTTGGCCTAGCAACACCTGACTGAACGTCATCACTTCCTGTCCAAAACAGTGCTGAATGTTAATATTTTACATGCTGACCTGCTAAAATCTTACACCATTAAGATTACATGTATGTATATTGCTTATAATATTAGTGTTCAGTATACAATTTGGACACAGCAGGGTTTCTTTATTCATGTTGGCATTCATTTTCTTCTGCGATAGGGGGCTTTTTGGGGCCTGATGGGTGGCCTGCTCATGGGCCTGTGTCGCATGGGACCGGAGTTCTACTTTGGCACAGGCAGCTGCCTCTTTCCTTCCAAATGCCCTAAACTAATTTGTGGGGTTCACTACCTGTACTTCGCAGTGCTGCTCTTCTTCTGTACTGGTATTCTAGTGCTCCTCGTGAGCCACAGCACGCCACCCATAGATGACATGCACGTAAGTGAACCACAGCAGCTGACAACATATAAGAGGTTATTCACATCTTTGTGGTCATATTCACTTTGCATTTTGCCCAATTCTCTCTTCCAAGCTTCATCGCCTTGTCTTCAGCTTGCGCCATTCTAAGGAAGACAGGGTTGATCTGGACTGGGAGGAAGAGGAAGGAGGAAGAAGAGCTCGCAGAGAAGCGGAGGAGAAAAATAAGGCCATGTGTGTTGAGGACAAAAGTAAGATATTTAAGAAACAATGTTATTTAAGGGCACTCATTACCCACAGTGGACATAAAAATGTTTTTTACCACAAAATTAACCTGAGACCCGTTATACAGGATCATCTTCTAATATCGGTCAATCAACATCAAAATACAGAACCACAGACAAAAATCTTTTTTGTTGCAGCTACAAATGAGGAGAAATCTGCAATTGTCCGTCTAATCAGCTGGTTTTGTGGCTTGAGTGGCTCTCAGGCTCCTGAGCCCACTGAAGAGGAGGTCGCACAAGCATCTAAACAACTGCCAGACATAAGCGAAGACCCAGTTTGGAAGCACCTTGTCAATGCTAATGCCCTCATAATGATGGCAGTGGCTGTCTACTTTTGGGGGTTTTATGCTTGAGAACAATCTTCAAGCAAATAGCTACCAAGTATTTTTACTTAATTCAAATTATTTACCACTTTGGAACTGGAATTCAAAAAAAATGATATGCTATAATAGGTATCCTACATCGATATGAATATCTGGCTTACAAAATTTGCGTCAGCATGAAGTAAATCTGTACAAAAGGCCAACAATAAAGCACATTTAGATTATTTTATATTATAAATACCTAAAAAATGTGAAATTTTGTACTTGATTTTACATCACAAATGACCATACAGTGTCTCCTTGCACCTGTGATTAATAAAAGGAAATATATGCCAACTGGAATTCAGGCCCTTTGGTGTGGAATCCTTGTATCAAATTTAAAAAAAATATATAATGCAGTTTGATACAGATACCAGTTTTAAATAACTTTTATTTACTTTAGAGGCAAAAATTCCCTATAGCATCAGCTGACAGTGAAACCTACAACGGTCTCCCAAACCAAAGGATCAGCATCAACATTTGATTTTGTTTGAAAAATTTTACAGATTGATGTGAGCAGAATGAATGGGGTTAAGGCTGGAACCTGGTGTTGTTCTTTCACCCACAGAAAGCAAAGACTGTCCTCTACTAGCAAGCAGACAGGTAGTGGCAGCCTGGCTGGTGCAGTGGTAGGGCAGAGGGAAAAAAACAAA
The DNA here is from genome assembly GCA_023558415.1 of Piaractus mesopotamicus. Taxonomy (NCBI): domain Eukaryota; kingdom Metazoa; phylum Chordata; class Actinopteri; order Characiformes; family Serrasalmidae; genus Piaractus; species Piaractus mesopotamicus. The sequence goes on from JAILXH010165419.1 coordinate 20,365, forward strand.
AAAAAAA